>VIAB01034429.1:0-20530 GCA_009801035.1 Oophaga pumilio
ACTCCCCTTGTGCAGCAGCGGGAAATCAAACCCTAACACACTGCAGCGTAAAACAGGCGAGTAGCGGCAGGGTGAGAACTCTGACAGTATGCACACTATCCGCATTTTCAGCAGCAGCTGCAACATGCGTGGATAGTTTTTTTTAGTAAGCTATGCACCACCAAGTTTTGCATATGCACCACCAAGTTTTGCACATGCGCCAGGCAAGGGATGTGCGTCAAACCGGCTAGACCCAGAGCTGCTATGAGATATCGCCCATTGCTGTCTGCTGTTTGATCCCAGTCCACAAGTCCTGATTGTGGGATTTGTCATGCAAATAGAGAAGTTTAAGACCAGCTTTCTGTCGTTTCCCCCTGGCTGTGCTCAAGCTAGTAGTACAGGTCTTCCTGTGACCGAATGAGGAGGCAGTGGAGGAAAAAGAGTAGGAGGAGGAGGAAACTTGGACAGATAAACATCCAGCAATACTAGCTGGTGGTAGGACATGGGGTAGAACTCCTTCTGCCCCAGTCGCCACTACATTTACCCTGTAGGGAAATGTATTGTCTTTGGCCATGCTTACTGGTCCACGTATCAGTGGTTATGTGGACCTCACCACTGATGGTGTTGCACAGTGCACACTTAATTTGGTTCAAAACATGTTTGTGCAGGGCAGGGATGGCCCGCCTTGAAAAGTAGTTGCGGCTGGGAACAGTGTACTGCAGGACAGCCACCAGCATAATTTTTTTTTAATGTATGACTCTACCAGCTGGATTGGCAGAATTTCAAAGGCCAGTAATTTTTAAATGCTGTCAATCAGGACCGTGGCTCATGGGTGGATAGGTTGAGATCTCCTCTTTCTCTAGAGGATTTGGGGGATGAAAAGCTGACCACTTTCATGGGACGGTGTGGAGATGCTCGGTGACACTGGTGGTGGTGGTGGTGGTGGTGGTAGTGGTGATGTTGTCACATCCTCAAAATGTGGTGAGGCTGGTGGCCCTGTTGATTGTGAGTGGGAGGAAGAGGCTAAGACCACAGCAGAAAATGGAGCAGGAGGAGCTGAGATCTGCCGTGTTTTTTTAAGGTGTGTACTCCACTGGACATCATGCTTGGATTTAAGATTCATCATCATAAAAGTGGTACTCAGGTTCAGAACATTTAAGCCTCGCTTCAGAGTCTGACGACGCAAACCACCTGTCACTTGGCAACAGCACATTCCCTGAAGAAATGCAACTTCAGGGCGCTCTTTTGATGTGCTTATAGCAGCAGTGCGGTGGTCAGTAGTAGCAGATGTACTGACTAGAGGCTGCCTGCTGTGCCTTTGCACCCTTCACCCTCTTTTGCTGTGCTGTTGTGGCTGTGTGGCCAACTTCCCATCCTCCAAGCTGCTCATGTCACTAGGATGGCCTCAGCTCCATGTAGGGTCTAGAACCTCATCATCCCCCCCTGCATCATCTTCCACCGGCTACTTTACCCTCCCCTCCTTGCCAGTCTGCACACTGCATATAAATGCTGCAGTTGGCAACCGAGTTTCGTCATCATCTGACATTTGCTGCTGTGGTCCACTGACCATGTGCACTAGCTCTTCAATAGACTCTCCATCCAAGCTAACAAGTGGTTGGACATCAGTGCACTTATTCTCTTCCACTTCTGGAGCAGGGGCAGGTGGATGAGCCACGGAACCCAAGCCAGCAGAGTCATCAAAAAGCATAAAAGACTGCTGCATAATTGGGGTCCAGACTGCTTGGTTGATTTGCAAGGGGGTGAGGTGGAAGCTGGATGACCATGGTCCTCAGGTGCCAGCTGTGCACTTTCTGCACTGGACAAGGAGTAAGATAATGTGAAGGAACTGGAGCCACTCTCAGTCATCCAATCTAACTCCTTTTCAACATCTTGTGGTCTACGAAAGAATGCATAATGCCCTGTCGCCTGTCTGCAACAGAGAGAGGTGTTGTAGTTGTACATGTAGCAGGTACAGAACTACCATGTCCTCTCACTTGAGCAGCTACATCACCATCAGCAGCTACACCAGCACCACCACGGCCACGTTCCTTATTTGATGCTCTCCTCATTTTTGGAAGTTGATTTTGTAAACACTACTTGCAAAGAGATGGCATAAGAGTAGATTTATTTATTTGCAATAGTACTAGAAAAACACAACGGTCCTGAAAATTTATGTTTTTGACCTAAAAATAACAAGTAAACAGTTTATTTATTTCTCAGAAAAAAAAATATTTTTGTGTCCTAGAAATAACAACGTCATAGCTAATGCAATATATTGATTTGCAAAAGTGTTAGAAAACACACATCAGACCTTAAAAATTATTTTTAGGGCATGCAAATGCAAATGACTCAATATATTAATTTGCTAAACTACGAGAAAGCACACACCAGGCCTGAAAAAAAAAATTTTGTGGTCTACAAATGGCAACGAGAAGGCTGTGGTGACATATTGATTTGTAAAAGTACTAGAAAACAGACACCAGAACTTAAACATTATTTTTGGGGCCTACAAATGGCAACAATACAGCTGATGCGATTTATTGATTTACAAAAGTACTAGAAAACACAAACCAGGCCTTAAAAATAATTTTTTGGGCCTAGAAATGAGAAAGCTGATGCAATATTTTGATCTACAAAAGTACTAGAAAACAGATACAAAGATTTAAAAAATTTTTCGGTGCCTTCAAAGGCCAACAAGATGGCTGATGTGATATATTGATTTGGAAAATTATGAGAATACACACACCAGGCCTGAAAAAATATTTTTGGGGCCTACTAATAGCAATGAGATGACTGATGCCAATTATTTATTTCTCAGACTAATAGAAAACACTGGAGCCCACAGCCGAGGGGTGCAGAGTGCACACAGTCGCTTCAGGGACAGTACTTACACAGGTAGGGAGTGCAGAGTACACACAGCAGCTTCAAGGACTGTACCCCCAGAGGAGAGGGGTGCAGAGTACACACAGCTGCTTAAATTACAGCCTACTAATAGCAATGAGATGACTGATGCCAATTATTTATTTCTCAGACTAATAGAAAACACACAATGGCTTCAAGAACAGTACTCCCAAAGATGGGGGGTGCAGAGTACACACAGCAGCTTAAAGGATAGTACTCCCACAGGTGGAGGGTGCAGAAAACACACAGCAGCTTAAAGGACAGTATTCCCAGAAGCAAGGGAGTGCAGAGTACAGTCAGCAGCTTTTACCACAGTAGTCTCACAATCAGGTTTGCAGAGTAGACAAAGTGGCTTTTACCACAAAAAAGAACATATAGGGGTTGCGGAGTACACATACTGTTGTGTTTGCAGAGTGCTCAGTCATAATCTGTCTCTTACTCCAGATGAGTCCTATCCCTACAATAACGAGAGCATAATGGTGGTGGCACCCATGATCCGGCCTTATTATAGGCCGAGTAACGTGCTACACCAGCCAATCACAGCCATGCCAATACTTGGCCTGTGTGTGATTGCTCCGGAAGTGCCCACAGTCTAAAAAGCATATTTATTGGAAAGCTCTATAGATGAGCAAATCTTTTGAAATTTGAATTCGCCAGGTTTCCAATTTTCTCAAAAGATTTGCTGTAAATCGCAATACTGCAATGCCTCTGATTGTCAGGAAAATATAGATCCTAAGACTGTATTAAACTAGTTTTGAGCACTTTAATGCAAATACAGCTTTTGCAATGTTCAAGTGACCTTAACATTTGGGAGCACGGTGACTCAGTAGTTAGCACTGTTGGTTTGCAGTGCTGTGTTAAAATCCTACCAAGGACATCTACAAAGAGTTCATATGTTCTCATAGTGTTTGCGTGGGTTCTGGTACTTTAGTTTTTTATCAGACTCCAAATACTTTCTCATAGGGAATTTAGATTGTGAGAACCAATAGAGACAGCAATGATAATCCTTCCAAGCAAAGAAAAAAGTGAACTGCACTAGGGAGAAATTTTTCACACACTTTGTTCAAAAATGGTCCTCTGTTTAACTGAATATCATACAGCATATTCAACAGGTCTGCAGAGCTCAGCAAAGGAAAAGAACATGTCTACATAAACATATTGAGAAACATTTGCAGCACTCACCGTGCTGAAATAAGTTTCAAAAGCCCTTTACTTAACCTTTATGGTACAGGTATTAGAATTGGACGTAGAGGCTAGTGAGGAATGCGGGGAGTGCAGGAGTGGACGACGGTCGTTTCGCTTGTTACAGCTTCAACGGGTCCAGGTGAGTGAACAAGTGATATAATTTCCTTTTAAAGGCATCAATCAAAATGTCACACAAAAGGATAACTGATGATACAATGAAGGGAAGCTGGAAGAGTATGGGAAATAGCAGATTATGATGATGATCAGGTTTTTGACAGCAACCAGGCAGTAGTACTACTTGTAGATGTGGACTGGCTACCAGAAATAAATAAATATAAAATTGAACAGCATAGGGTTGTGTCACATGTTTGTGTGAATGCAGCTTTACATTAAATCTTGACTAAAATTTGTGGTTCTATGAAAATTTAAACACTTTGAAATTTGATTTGCAAATTTTTAAAATCACAAAAACTGGTTCGGCACTATTTCCCACAGTCAGCCATCAAATAATGTTTTGCTTGACTGTCACTATAGTGCCCTGCAACTATGACATCACATAAAAAACAGATTCTCATACAATGTACAGTAGTGATCAGTGGCTGGGTCTTTACAGATCTTCCCGATGGAGCAAAATTAGGCATAAGGCTAGCAGTTTAGATAGTAGAGTTAGAGTCTATCTCTACATTTGCCAAGTTACAGGATTGTACTGATAGCGATGAAAAGAAATGTATTAGTCTAAAGGGTATGCCACACTAAACGAGATCGCTAACGAGATCGCTAAAACGTCACTATTTAGCGATCTCGTTAGCGACCTCGTTGTGTGTGGCATGTAGCAATGATGTGGCCCCTGCTGTGATGTCGCTGATCGTTCACTAGCGTTCTGGACCGTTTTTTGATCGTTGGCGTCCCGCTGGTGAGCCTATATCGCTGTGTTTGGCACCTTTTGCAAACGACGAGCGACCTTGTTTGTGACGCATATGACAGCGGCGCAGGCGGGACTAGGGTTTTTAGCGCCACAAAGTGGATCGCAATATCTGTAAGTTCTCTTTTGCGTCACAGAGAGGATCGCAGAAGTTGCAAAGCAGGCTAGCAGGACGCAGAGAGCAGGAGCGATGCTGGAAATTCCTATGAATCAGAAGCGCTCAGTACATGCTAATGACATCCTAACGACCACCAAAGTCGTTAAAGAGATCGCTGACCGCTGATGAGTCGTTTATGAGATCTCCTGTTTGGCAGCTACTAGCGACCTAAAAGGGATCACACCAACGATCTCGTTAGCTTGCGTCGTTATCGTGATCGCTAACGAGATCGCTAAGTGTGGCAGTACCTTAATGTGGTCTCTCTCACTCAAAGTGGCTGGAGCAACGGTGGGTCATAGTGGTACCAACATTACACACTAGTGGCATAATTTACACTAGAAATGTTCTCCAGTCTCAGAGTAACATTTCTGATGTATGGAGGGAGGTGCACGCCAGTAATAGGATGCACCTAATTTTTTTATTTATTTATTTTACTCACTTATATAGCGGAATTAATTCCACAGGGCTTTACAGACATTATCGACACTGTCCCCATTGGGGCTCACAATCTAGATTCAATATGTCTTTGGAGTGTGGGAGGAAACTGGAGAACACGGAGAAAACGCAAGCAAACATGGGGAGAACATACAAACTCCATGCAGATGTTGTTCTTGGTTCATTGCACTTACTCCACTTTTCCCCTTCACTAAGATTGGCCTGTAAAATGTCAGTCTTTAAAGAAACAGGTCCTTAGTATTTTTTACAGACAGATACTAAAATGCTTATTGGTTTGCTTTTATAACCTTCATAGGATAAGGGAAAATAAGTAAAGTAAGTATTCTAATTTCTCCTCAACACTTCTGTGTTGTATAGAAAACTACATCTACATCTGAAATAGCTATACTCCACTCTGTAAATCTGTCTTAATAAGTATGTTTGATTAGAAATCTTTCACCAGCATTTAAATTATCACATGAATATATCTTGATAATGAGACCTTCAATCAACAGACTCTTTGGCATAATTAAAATCACTTTCAAAATGCTATTTTTGATTGTTATAAAGCAATTGAAGAAACACAATTTAATGTCACAGACACATTGAAATACAGTACAGGTTAAACCTCATCATTTACAAAACTTTTACAGAAAATAAACAGCTCTTTCTAGACTGTTGTGAGATGTTTTGTATAGAAAGTAAAATTCACAACAATTGTACTAATAGAATTGAAGTGTTATTAGGATTTTTTTTATTTTTCATGCATGTAGTGAGTAAAAAGGATTCAAACTAAGCTATTAACAAGACAAAGACCTTAATTCATCATTTCAGCCTAAAATATGGCAAGAAAGCTTTGAAATTTCAGTGCAACTTAGATTTATTTAATTTATGATAACTCAAATTTTATTAATTTATGACAAGCTGTAACCCTAACCCTAAACCAGAAATCTCACTGCGGTTCCACACTGGAGTGAGATTTTTGGTGTGGTGTACAAAGGTGTGTTGAAGATTTGTTCAACTTCAGGAGAAGTAACAGCAATCAGACATTTGTGGGATAAGCCAAAGTTTATTTGAGACATAAGGTACTGCCACACTAAACAATATCGCTAACGGGATCGCTAAAAAACGTCACTATTTAGCGATCCCGTTAGCGATGTTGCTGTGTGTGGCAGCTTCCGGCGACGAGCTTCCTGCTGGGATCTCGCTCGTCGCTGGAAACGATCCGGACCCTATTCTCGTCGCTGGCGCTCCCGCTGGGTGAGTATGTATCGCTGTGTGGCACCTTTTCTTAGCGATTTAGCGGTACTTTTGTACCGCTAAATCGCTAAGAAGATCGCTAACGGCGATAGCGTCGTTAGCTATATCGCTAAATGTGGCACACATTTAGCGATATTAAAACGATCCCGCTAGCGATCTCATTAGTATGCGCCGCTAACGAGATCGTTAGCGGGAGCGTTTAGTGTGGCAGTACCTATAGAGTTGAATTTACACTTATCTTTTTTTTGTGGTTAGTGTTGAGATGATTACCTTGTCTATGAATGACCTTGATTACAGTACAGGTGGTTACTGAATTGGACCACACATGCAAATATTCCATTCTATATGCTCCTGTCACTGTTAGTTTCAATTCATTCATTCATTCATATGGTTGCTTGTTTGGTGTGGTGAAGCCTTATTGTGGGATCCTGTCATTTGTGTCACTTTGAACTTTTAAGTGTTTTTAACCTTTTTTGTTTGTTGTTTGTTCCAATAAAAATGTGTTCTCTATTTATAGTGATCACTGTGTACAGAGTATGTGTCTTTACCAAATAGGTTTTGGCCACAATCTTTCAGAATATGTTAATAATAACCTATATCTACTATAACTTGGCCCCTTTAGGTATATTATCTTTTAATTATATCATAGGGTGGTCCTATTAGAATACTACATTTAAATCCCTCTATTATATTGCTTTTAGGCCTGCATATTTAGGATGGAATAGCTGATTCATTGTGCAATACCCCAGTACCCAAAATATGCCTGTATGAATTAGACTGGTTCATTGGTAGCCAGTGCGCAGGGGCAGGATGGAAAGGATATGCGCCCACCATTCTTTGAGACAATGCATGTGCAGCTGTGCCATAATCTGAGGCAGTGACTCCTGGATCATGTGTCATGTGCTCATGCGCCAATACGCAATGACTCGCTAGGATGGCGGCTTTGTGCGATATAAGAACATTGTGAGGCACTTGCACAAAGTGGAACTCAATGTTTTCCACTGCAATATCTAGACTAGAGAATTACATCCTAAACTGGAAGTTATGCTGGAGGAAGGAAATAGAACTTCTATAAATAGAGGGCCCATTACAATGATCACACATAGCTGACTTTGATCTCCTTATGTATATGGATGGACACTGCTCCCTTGCTACTTGTGGACTCTCTAAATGACAAAGCATCTTCTACGCTACAGTGGCATGTAAAAGTTTGGGCACCCCTGGTCAAAATTACCGTTATTGTGGACAGTTAAGCAAGTTGAAGATGAAATGATCTCTAAAAGGCCTAAAGTTAAAGATGACACATTTCCTTTGCAATTTAGGCAAAATGTAAATATTGTAATTTTTTACATTTTAAAAGTTACAGAAAGGAAAATGGGCACCCTGCTAAGTCAGTATCTAGTTGCACCCCTTTTGAAAGTATCACAACTTTTAAACGCTGTTTGTTGCCAGACAAGAGTCTTTAAATTCTTGTTTGAGGGATTTTCATCCATTCTTCCTTAGTAAATTCTTCTAGTTCTGTGAGATTCCTGGGTCGTCTTTCATGCACTTCTATTTTGAGGTCTAGCCACAGATTTTCAATTATGTTCAGATCAGGGGACTGTGAGGGCCATTGTAAAACCTTCAGCTTGCGCCTTTTGAGGTTGTCTATAGTGGATTTTGACATATGTTTAGGATCATCATCCATTTGTAGAAGCCATCCTCTTTTCAACTTCAGCATTTTAACAGTTGTTGCTATGTTTACATCAAGAATTTGTTGAAATTTCATTGAATCCATTTTTCCCTCTACCCGTGAAATGTTCCCCATGCCATTGGCTGCAACACAACCCCAAAGCATGATTCCTACAACCCCATGCTTAATGGTTGGCAATATGTATTCTTTTGAAATTCTGTGCCCTTTTTTCTCCACACATACCTTTTATCATTGTGACCAAAGAGCTCTATTTTAACCCCATGGACTTGTTTCCAAAATGCATAAGGCTTGTTTAGATGTTCTTTTACACACTTCTGACGCTGAATTTTTGGTGAGGATGCAGGAGAGGTTTTCTTCTGATCACTCTCCCATGAAGGCCATATTTGTGCAGGTGTCTCTGAACACTAGAACAATGTACTACAACTGCAGAGTCTGCTAAATCTTTCTAAAGGTCTTTTGCAGTCAAGCAGGGGTTCAGATGTGCCTCTTTAGCAATCGTATGAGCATCTCTTACTGAAATTTTGCTTGGTTTTCCAGACCTTATCTTGACCTCCACTGTTCCTGGTAACTGCCATTTCTTAATTACATTTCAAACTGAGGAAAAGGCAACATCAAAACAATTTGCTATCTTTTTATAACCTTATCCTGCTTTATGGGCCTCCACTATTTTCATTGACCCATTTTCCTTTTTGCAATTTTTGAAATGTAAAAAATGACAATATATATATTTTTTAATCCCATAGTCCTTTATCATGTAGGCGGGGGACACTTCAATCAGCTATACTTATACATAATCTATAGTGGAAGGTGCCACCCATAGATAGGAAGTGAAAGGACAAACTAAATTAATATATAAAATAGTAATTTTATTGGAATACAATATTAAAAGTTCAAATACATAATGAAAAAAATAAATGAAAGAAAGATTGAGGGAGACTCCAAAAAGGAGGTGGGGAGAAATGTGCCAGCTGAAAAAACCTGAAAATATGCACAAATGATGTGATGATAAAGAGCCAAGTTGTATTTATCAAAATGGGCCTAGAGCTTCAATTAATTAATAGTGTACAGATGTTGATGGTGTATATCCTAAACATACGGCTCTAAATTTCACATAACTAAGTGCCCACAAGATAGCCTGCAAAAGAAAATTGTGCCACATATATAAATAGTAAGGAGACTAATGCTAAAAGCCTGTCTTCATAAAGGAATCATAACATATGTAGACCCTACTTACATAGATCGGCATGCACAGAGATCAGCAGGTGGAGGGGTTGTGCACAAAGTAAAAATCAGCTGGCATCAATCCCTGCGCCCTATGCCCATTTTGTTATATACAACTTGGCTCTTTATCATCACATAATTTGTGCATATTTTCAATTTTTTTCAGCTGGCACATTTCTCCCCACCTCCTTTTTGGAGTCTCCCTCAATCTTTCTTTCATTTATTTTTTTCATTATGTATTTGAACTTTTATTATTGTATTCCAATAAAATTACTATTTTATATATTAATTTAGTTTGTACTTTCACTTCCTATCTATGGGTGGCACCTTCCTCTATAGATTTTGTATAAATATATATTTTTTCCTAAAATAGAAAAGAAATGTGTCATCTTTAGCTTTATCCCTTTTAGAGATCATTTCATCTTCAATTTGCTTAACTGTTCACAATTTTGTAATTTTGATCAGGGATGCCAAACTTTTACGTGCCACTGTAAGTCTCTAAGCTAATTCTATTTTACTTCTGCATATCTCCCTTGCCATAAGGTTAGTTGAGTATGTTCTCGTGATGAACCCAAAGGATAGTAAAAAAGGAAACACTAGTCGCTTAGTAGGGCAAATTAATACTCTCTTTGTTTATATTCAGACAAGCAATATTTGTTGTATTTTAGCTAACTATATTAAATGTTATGCTTTAACATGATTTATTTTTGTTAAGTGGTTAAGTACTCCTAACTTCTTTGATGCCTTTCAGCAGTTAGTGCCTTTATAAAGGTATGCAATCAGTTAGACAATACTCCAGATTCAGATGACCTTGTTCTAGGTGATCCTTCAGAAAGTGAAATTTAACTTCAATATGCTTGCTTTGTTCTTGAGTTAACTCTTTCCATTTGAGCTAGTGCAAGACATCCTTGATTGTCTTCAAATACTTTTGTAGGTTTTAACTGTTGTTAACCAAGATCTGTCAATAGTTGTCTCAGCCATAGGACTTCTTGATTTACCTGTGCTGCAGCAATATATTCTGCTTCTGTTGATGACAGCACTTTCTTTCTACTAGTCCAACTAATGACCCAACCTAAAAGTAAAAATAAATGAATATCCACTGGTGGATTTTCTGTCAGAAGGGTCTCCAGCCCATTCAGCATCAACATATCCAGTGAGATTGCATTCTCCACTTGCTGGTAACTTGAGTTTAAGATGATAGGTTCCTTTCAGGTAGCATATAATCCTGTCTATGGCAATCCAAACAATTTGATTGGGCATTGATACTTTTCTACATAAGATTCCCACTGTTTCTGCAATATGTGGTCTGGTGATGGTAGCAAAATGTTCAAACTTTCCTTTTGCTTTTCTGTGCTGTTCATTATTTGATAGCATATTCTGTTAGTTGTTCATCTCCTTCAGATAATTAGTTGAAATGTTTGGATTGAAAGATGCAAAACCAGTAAAGTCTCCAAATGAAATTATCTCTTGTGTCTTGTGGTTTTGATTGAGATGGAAACTACTATCATTCTTTCTTTCAATGTTCATACCTAATTAATGGATTAATGGTTTTTGTTTCCAAAATCTTAGGTCTCAAAGTGCCGATTTAGAATTTTCAGTATTTCTGTTTCATCCCTTTCTTGCTCAAAACAGATTAACCCCTTCACAAAATGTGACACATATTGTATATACTTCATATGTCGTGCCTCCACTTTTGATGTGAGATCGCATATTTTCCAGCACATGACAGCTGATTTGATGGCTGTCATGTGCCCTTAACATCTGCGGGTGGCATGGCGATCCACCTGAAGCTGTTAAAATGTTAAATGCCGCTGTCAATCTCTGACAGCAGCATTTAACATGATTGCTCTATAAGAGCGTCATTAACTCCACCCATCAGTACCCCGTCACATGATTGTGGGGCACTGATGGGTTGACATGACAGCCCAGGGTCTGTAGGATACCCCTGTGGTTGTCATTGCTAATCTGCTATGAGTACCCCCAGTGGCTGGTGTTCATAGCAGATGAGCAATTCTGGTACACATGCCAGGTCGATCAGAAGTTTGCAGCTTCAAGTCTCTTAACCCCTTTCTGACATCTGACGTACTATCCCGTCCAGTTGACCCGGGCCCGTATGACCGTGGACAGGATAGTACCTCATATGCAATCAGCTGCGCTCACGGGGGGAAATGCAGCAGCTACTGGTAAATTTAAAAAATAAAAATAGATACCAATAAAAGTAAAATTAATTGAGACATCAGTAGGTTAAATGTTTTTGAATATCCATATTGAATCAGGAGCCCCATATAATGCTTCATGTAGTTCATGATGGGACCCATAAGATGCTCCATACAAAATATGCCCCATATAATGCTCCATAAAGTTTATTATGGGCCCCTTAAGATTCTCCATACAAAAAATATGCCCCATATAATGCTGCACAAAGGTTCAAGGCCCCATAAGATGCTCCATATTAAAATATGCCCCATATAATGCTGCATAAAAGGTTAATGATGGCCCCATGAGATGCTCCATAGAATAATATGCCCCATATGCTACTCCATAAAGGTTGATAGCCCCATAAGATGCTCCATATAATAATATGCCCCATATGCTGCTCCATAAAGGTTGATGGCCCCATAAGATGCTCCATAGATGTATTTGCCCCATATGCTGCTTCATAAAGGTTGATGGCCCCATAAGATGCTCCATAGATTAATATGCCCCATATGCTGCTCCATAAAGATTGATGGCCCCATAAGATGCTCCATAGAATAATATGCCCCATATGCTGCTCCATAAAGGTTGATGACCCCATAAGATGCTCCATAGATATATATGCCCCATATGCCGTTTCATAAAGGTTGATGGCTCCTTAAGATGCTCCATAGATATATATGCCCTATATGCTGCTGCTGCGAAAAAAAAAATGACATACTCACCTCTCGTCGCTGGGGGTCAAGTGTTGGTGTCCTGAGCAGGCAAGGACACAGGTGTGCTATGAGGGGTCAGGTGCCGGTGTCGCTGCTGGCTCAGGGCCCCAGCACCTGCGATATTCACCTGTCCCTGTTCCACCGCTGTGCTCCGCTATGTCTTCCATCTCTCTGCACAGACTGTTCAGGCAGAGGCCGCGCACTAACCACATCATTGTGCCCTCTGACGTGAACGTCACAGCCAGAGGACATGGAAGACAGAGCAGGGTGGAAAGGGGATAGGTGAATATTGCATTGCTCCCCGTCATACTCACCCCCTCCTGGCATGGTCTCTGCCCTTCTTGCTTCTCCGATGGTCTCCTGCGCCCGTAGCTCCTTCCAGTGTTCAGCGGTCACGTGGTACCGCTCATTAAAGTAATGAATATGTGCTCCACACCTATGAGAGTGGAGTTGCGTGCATATTCATTACTTTAATGGGAATGCGCAGGAGAAATCTTGTATGCGATTGTGGGAAGAGGAGATAAGAGTGGAGTAGAGAAAGAGATCTTGTGAGGATCGGTGGTTGCGTACAGGTAAGTACAGGGAGACGAGGTTACAGATGTATGATGAGACATGTTGTGGATGGCTTTGTATGCCATGGTTAGGATTTTGAACTGGAGTCTCTGGGTAATGGGGAGCTAGTGAAGGGGTTGACAGAGGGAAGAGCCTGCGGAATAGCAGGGGATAAGTGGGTTAGTCTGGCAGCAGAATTTAGAATAGATTGGAGGGGTGCGATAGTGTTAGAAGGGAGGCCACAACACAGGAGGTTGCAGTAGTCAAGGTGAGAGATGATAAGTGCATGGACTAGGGTTTTCGCAGATTCTTGGTTGAGGTATGTACGGATCCAGGAATTATTTTTGAAATGAAGTTGGCAGGAAGTGCAAAGGGCTTGGATATGTGGTTTGAAGCAGGGGGGTGGTGCGTTGGGTGGTTGAGTGAGATGGGGAAAGAGGATGAATTCTGTTTAGTCTATGTTAAGTTTTAGAAGTCTACTGGAGAAGAAGGATGAAATAGCGGACAGACATTGTGGGATTCTGGTTAGTAGGGAGGTGATATCGGGTCCACAGAGGTAGATCTGTGTGTCATCAGCATAGAGGTGATACTGAAAGCTGATAGGGGACGAGGTGAGGAAATGGTGCGTGAGTGGGAGATGTTGAATGTCTGGTGACACATGTCATGTCACATTAGTCATTATGTTCAAGTGTACATAGTGTCATCTATTCCTTCACTGTGTTGAGATGATACAAATGCTCAGTTGCTTTTTCACTGGTTATTACCTTGTTTCTATCCAGGATAACACATTTATCACCTTTGAATATTACAGTGAGTCCTTTAGCTGTCATGAATTTTATAGTTAGCAGTCCTGAATCTATACCAGGAACATGCAAAACATCCTTTACTGGTATGGCTAAGTTTTGCCCATTTTTATCAGGACAGACTAGGATTCCCTGTCCAATTCCTTCTACATTTATTTTTCTTCCATCTGCAAGGAAAATTGTTTCCTTGCCGTTTGAGTCAAGTTCTGTGAAGAAACGTTTGTCACTATCCATGTGACTAGTAGCTCTCGAGTGAATGCAACAACCCTGCAATGAGCGATTACTTGTCACTTTAAACGTACCTTTCCCATGGTCTGCACATGGGTCAGAGATTCACCTTTTGTTTAGTCCCTTTCAGAGCTAACATCTGTTGTTCTGCTTTCCTTATTGTACAGTCTTTCTTTAAATGGCCTTGTTTCTTACATCTGAAGCATGTTCTTGTCTCTGAACTGTAGAGTCTATTATTTATGACTTTAAGAGCCTTTTCACTGTCATTCTCTAAAGAGTCCAACACGAGTTCCTTTCGTCTCTGATATTCATCTATTAGTCTGTTCTTTACTAACTCTAGTGTCAGGTCTTCCTCAGGTCTTGTCTCCATTACATTAATTAGGGCAGTAGATGAATGTGGTAAACAACATAACATCATGGATGCTACACAGCTGTCTTTAATAACTTCATCAACTGACCTCAGTGTTGCCATCACTTCCAGCATTGCACTTATATGCTCTTGCATGTTCATATCTTTGCTAAGTCTCATTTTATGTAGTTTTCTTAGAAGAAAAAGCTTGCTGTTTAAGCTGGATCTTTCATGCAGCCTTTTCAGTGCCTCCCATACACTTTTTGCTGTTCATTCACGTCTTATGTGGATTATCTGCTCATCCTCCACTAGTAAGTTGATAGTAGACCTTGTTTGTCTGTTTTTCTTCTCCCATTCCCGATCATTCCCCTTTGGTCTGTCTGTTGTAATCACCTCTCACAAGTCGTCTTTGGATAGTAACATCTCCACTTTAAACTTCCATAGCTGGTAGTTATCGTTATTCAGTTTGGCTACTGTAAATTTCAACTCTGAACTGCCGTCCACTTTCCCTTGCATACATTACTTGGTTTTTGAACAGATGAACTGTTCTGACAGATTCCTTGTATTCACCAAGGTAAGTCCTGCTGTCTTCTATGCCTGGGCTCATAACCTGTTGCAGATTTGTTCAACTTCAGCAGAAGTAACAGCAATCAGACATTTGTGCAAGAGACCAAAGTTTATTTGAAGCAAATAGTAACTATATAATTCATAAACGGAGAGTAAAAATGAGACTTATCCTAGGATGGCTGCTATACCAGAGAGTGACAGTTTAAACAAGAGAAACAGTTATGATACACTTTATATTATTAAGCATCAACAGATACAACAGTGCCATCTGCTGACATTACAATGTAACTCCTCCAACGTATAATAAGTCTGTAGCTTGTTGCATGGATTTCAACAAGGTGCATGCCTCTCGTCAGTGGTTCCAGAGTCATGAACCAGGAGCATCGGACTCCACCATGCCCCCTCATCAAGACTGGCAAAAAACAAATCACTAGTTTTATGAAAGGAAGGAAAAAACTTGATTTAGAATCAAGAGAAGCAATGATGTGCAATCTAAATACCATAACACTTTAAGGTTAAACTTTTATACTAATCTGGCAGCTCAATATTTATTATTATTATTATTATTATTATGCTTTGCTTATATAGCATCATCATATTACTCAGCACTTTATAGATGTTATCATCACTGTCCCCATTGAGGCTCCCAATCTAAATTCCCTATCAGTATGTCTTTGGAGTGTCAGAGGAAACCAGAGAACCAGTAGGAAACCCGCGCAAACATGGGGAGAACATACAATCTCCTTGCAGATGTTGTCCTTGATGGGATTTGAACCCAAGACCACACCGCTGCAAAGCAACAGCGCTACCGCCGAACCACCTGATTGTATGGACTGGATCATTATACACTTTTACAGTATATAGAAGCGCCAACATATTCTGCAATGCTTTACATTCTGGGTAGTAACTAATGAGCAAAGAAAAGAAAAGAGGGTGGCCCTGCCCATAGGAGTTTACAACCTATATAATATTGGAGATCAGATACAAAACTTCTAAACAATGAACAAATCAGGCATGAACAAAAGAATAATAACTTATTTCATCCAGTACATGATACAGGATCCACATTTAGAATTAAGGCTCAGTTTTCCCATAACTGATGCAGGATTTCGTTATATCTAGGTGCATCAAGTAAGCGGAGTAGTTTATATACCCTTACACAGAAACATGGCAAAATATATTTGTGATTTGCATCACAAATAAATCAACTTTCCATCCATTGTGTTTTCCATTTGTAGTATATTACACAGTTTTCTCTCTGGGTATTATTAGCATTTTCAAGGCCAGTGGCTGGAAAATTACCATGTAATTCTGCCAATAGCTACTGGCCAATAGATTGTGATCTGTGCATAAATGAATTCAGTGAGACAGATATCATGTCTCTTGAGCATCACCCTGTACCTTGTAAGATAAAATACTGTAACTCCATGGTGTTGTCATTGGTTTGCACAGCAACTACCCATGTGGGACAGCTGGGTTCAGGATCTGGAATACAGCACATATTTTGAGCACTTTATTACATGTTTTCAGTAAAAATTAGCTATTTCCACTTCCTTTTATATTAATAGGACTGATGTAAGAATATCACATAAGCAGACAAGTGTTACACACTGATAAAATATATAAATAACCAAGGGCGCCAAGCACAAGCCCAAATCTCAGCTGCAAATGATGTGACAATACCACTCTTATTGTCCAGTAATACACACAAGATAAATAAAAGAAGAAAGATATTTGCGCTAAAAAGACCGGGCATATTAAAAGGCATGATATAGACGCAAGGAGTATGTCATAAGTGTGTGGAAGATTAAGAATAATTAGTAATAGCTGCAAGTAAACAAAAATTAGAAACCAAATATCAGAATACCTTTGTAGAAAGCAGTCACAACAGGGGGATGATGGTTCCAATAGAAGGAAGAAGTCCTGATAGCGATCCAAAAGTATTGTTCATGTAGTACTTGTGCAGTTTACATGTAGCTTCTTTGACCAATGATCAGGAGAAAAGATAAAAATCTCCTGGATAGTTGGGGCACCGTCCCGGTCGGTGACAGGCGCCCCTGAGGTGTATCGCGCTGCAAGCAGCAGGCAGCGTTGGTACGATAACCGGAAGAGAGCTGACAAGGCGTAGAGTAACTGCAGGATCTTGCGTGACGTCACGGTCACGTGATAGCACACGTGACTGGCTACGGAGCGCACAGAGGACCAAAAAAATCCTACGCGTTTCAAAATACGCTGATTCCTTCGTCAGGGATGATCCTGTGTGCATAATGGGCGCTTATATATCATACAGAAAACGTTTCTCCTTTATATGTTAAAGACGAACAGATCAATTTCGCTATTTAAACCATTAGGAATAAAAGTGTTACTTTCAAAGATCCACTTGCTTTCTTCCCTGGACATTTGATGGATGAAATTACTCTTCCTCCAGCTTTTTTTAACAATTTTAATGCCGGTGACTTTAATGCCCTTAATGATATTTTGAAAAATGTTGGGATAAAGGGAGGCCCATAAATTTATTGCTGATGTTACGGAAGTGTTCCCCAATCCTTACACTCATAAGGCATATAGTCCGCCCTATATATAATTTCCCACAGGGGCATATGATCCCATAGATAACTACCTGGGTGGCACAAGTGATAAAATCTTTAATGTTAGCTTCTATCGACTGGTGGGCAATAGTAAATTGTTTTCTGATGACCAGTTTTCTACATAGTAAACATTTTTACATGGGAAAAAGCCAGAAGGAGGCTGTTGTAAACAGGAGGCACCTAAAGTTGGAGGTTTAGAGATCATAAGGGCTATCATGTTGCCCAAATTTTTGGCCTTCCCATAGATAAATCTTGGTCGTTCTGGTAATGTTTCTCCAATGATTTTGTCCTCCTTTAAAATCCCCCAATGTTTGCATACAATTCTCTTCAGAATGTTACTGTTTGCATTATATTGAGTTATAATGGGAATTTCCTTGGTAATCAAATAACTGCCACTTTTCCCTATTTTGTTGCAATTATTGTTCTCGTGGCAATTGCTTCACCAGTTCTTTTGTTTGTAGTAGCTCGTCCATATCATAACCTTTGTGATGGAACCGTTCAATTAAATTGTCAGCCTCTCGTGTTAAAATCCTTTGTCCTTGAACAGTTTCGGTGAGCTCTTATAAATTGGCTTTTAGGGACATTTATAAGCCAGCTTGGAAGGTGACAACTGTCCAGAGAAATATAATTATTCGAGTCCGTAGGTTTGTGGTACATCTGGGTCTGGATTTTATTCTCATCTATAAAAATTTATTTCTTTGGTACAGGTGGTGACTGGAAAGTTTAAAAAATATTGATTTTTATTGAGTTCATTAATAAAATCTGACAATAAAATAGGACCACCAGACCAAATAAAAACAATATCATCAATAAAACGCTGCTATAGTACCCGGTTCACCCGTAGCGCACCGTTGGCATAAATGGTATCTTCCTCCCACTTCCCAACATATAAATTGGCGTAACTAGGGGCGAACCTGGTACCCATGGCAGTGCCCCACTGCTGGGAGTAGTAGGGCATCCAGAAACGGAAGTAGTTATGGGTCAATATAAAATGAATACAATCTAAAACAAAGGTAATTTGGTCGTTTGGTGTTGAGCCATTTTTGGTCATAAAGTATTTGACTGATTCATAGCCTTTCTGTTGTTGAATAATAGTATAGAGGGAGGTAATGTCAAGAGTTCCCAAAATGTAATGATCCTCCCATTGAATAGATTGTAAAATTTGTAAGATGTGGGAAGTATCTTTCAAATAAGATCAGAGTTCCGGACATAACTTTTGTAGATGACAATCTACAAATTTTGATTGGTTTGATGTGAGACCACCTATTGCTGAGATAATAGGTCTCCCGTGTGGGTTGATTGCGTCTTTATGTACTTTAGGTAAGTAATAGAAATATGGGACTCTGGGATGGGTCGTGTTAATGAAATCAAATTCATATTTGTTCAAAAAACCTTTTTGGAGTCCTCCTTTTATTAAATATTGCAATTCTTTGAGGTAATTATCTGATGGATCGGCCATCAATAATTTATATGTGCATATATCACCCAATAATCGTAAAGACTCTTTGTTATAATCAGCAGTGTTTAAAATCACTGTACCCCCCCTTTATCGGCTGGTCTGATAGTGATTTCACTGTTATTTTGTAATTTTCAGAGGGCCAAGCGTTCGTTTTTAGACAAATTGTGTTTAAATTTAGCACATCGTTTGTTAGAGATATTTCTGATATCGTGAATAACATTCTTCTGAAAGGCCTCAAATGCCTCAGAGTATTCTTGAACAGGGTGAAAGTTACACTTCTTTTTTAAGGAGGTGTGTATATATGGGTCAAAAACTTCGGTAGAGCCATCAGAGTCATTTCTTGTTACTTTCTTTTTTATATAATGTTTTTTAATGGCCAACCGTCTCATAAATGATTTAATGCCTATAAAGGCTTGAAATTTGTCAAACTTTGCACTAGGGGCGTACTTCAGACCCTTATTGAGTAAGCAAATGTGTGCTTGCTCAAATTATATATTTTCTGTTGTTGATTTGGAGGGGTTAACTGTTTTTTTTATTGTTGTTGTAGTTTCCCCTTTTTTTTGGTAGATTTCCCGTCCCTACAGCCCCTTTTCCATATCTTCTTTGGCCCACTTGGAAAAAAGGAAGATGTCTTTGCTTAGTTTTTTGTTGTTGTTTTCTCTGTTCAAGGGGACGGGGTGGAATGTTGTTTGCCGTGGGTGATTGAAAGCCGGAGTTTTCTCCAGTGGTGGGAAGAAGATTTTCATTATTTGCGAGCATCAGAAATCTATTTTGCGTGACAATGGGGGAAAGTGGAATGGAGATACTTGGTATTTCACCCTGAGTATTTTCATTAATGTCATTCACTCCCGTGCCAGGAATATTATTGACAGTCCCATTGGAGTTAAAATTTTCCATATCTGAAGTAAGGTGAATTGAAAACCTTTCGCTAGAGGTTAAAAGAGAGCTCTCACCTCCTTGCATTTTGTCTAGCGTGACCTGATGGCTATTTCTCCTTACGTCTATATCAAGTATTACACACTTTGCTGATATTGTCTTCCTTACTGCACAAGGACATATTCTACAGGGGAATTAGCATAATATATAACCAGTAGGAACCTTATTGGTAACGTATGGTTAAAAATTGTAAGTGCATGTATAGAAATGCTCTCATATTATGTTGGAAATGTTCTTTCTTTTCTATGGTAATATCACCACATTACTTGGTTCAGTGCACAGTATTACTTTACATAATAATCCTGACATGACGATATCAGCTACTGATGATGTCACAATATTTAGACACCTTAAAATGTCAGAAGATGTGAAAGATCATGACT
>VIAB01034430.1:0-13165 GCA_009801035.1 Oophaga pumilio
ATTCATTTCTAAAACATTCATAACAGCCTCCCTGGCAGGACTCGGCCACCTGGAGAATTCCATCCCCTTTTTGCTCATATCAGTGAGCAGTTTTTCTACTACTGAAAAGTTTTTTATGAATTTTCTGTAGTAGTTGACGAAACCCAAAAACCTTTGTAAGGCCTTCAAGTCCTCAGGAAGATCCCATTCCAATACCACCCAGACCTTCGCCAGATCCATGTGAAAACTGGTGGCAGATAATACATAGCCAAGAAAAGGGATCTCCTCAACCGAGAACATACACTTCTCAGGTTTGACATACAACTTATTGTCACATAGAATGTGTAGAACTTGACTAACATGTCGCTGGTGTGATTCAAGGTCAGGTGAATAAACAAGAATATCATCCAGGTAGATAACAACTAGGTGACTGAAGATGTCATTAATAAAGTGCCGGAATACGGCGGGCGCATTTGTCAACCCAAAGGGCATCACCAGATTCTCGTAGTGTCCTGGCGTATTGAACGCAGTTTTCCACTCATCCCCATCCTTAATGTGGATGAGGTTGTATGCCCCCCTGAGGTCCATCTTAGAGAACCATTTTATGCAACAATTTGATTAAAGAGGTCAGGGATCAGAGGTAGTGGATACGTATCACGGATAGTGATAGCATTCCGCTCCCGGAAATCCCGGCAAGGACGTAGCTCCCCCATCCTTCTTCTTGACAAAAAAGAAGCCCGCAACAAGGGGAGAAGAGGATGGTCCGATATGACCCATAGCCAGACTTTACGTAATATAGTGCTTCATGGCCTTCCTTTCTGGTCCTAAGATGTTATTAAGTCTGCTCTTTGGCAGCTTGGCACCAGGAACCAGATTAATGGCACAATCATAATGATGATTGGCTCCCCTGCTCCAAAAACACATCCTCGAAGTCTGACAGTTAATGGGGCATGGACTGGGTACCCATCCTTGCCAACTGGACACCCAAGCAGTGTCCTTGACAGTATGTACTCCACTTTACCACTTCCTGTGTCTGCCAACCAATTACTGGATTGTTCTCAGCGAGCCAAGGAAGTCCTAGTTCTACAGGTGATGGCAGGCCCTCAAGCACGTAGCAGTTTAACACCTCAGAGTGTATGGCTCCTACCTGTAGTAGCAAGTCCTGAACCACCTGTGTGAAGTGCCCCTGCTTTACAGGGCCAGAGTAGATAGCTATAATGGGTATCTGTCTGGACAAGGTATGTGGGACAAGGCCTTGGTCCTGGCGAACCTATCGTCAATCAAATTAAACCCCGCCCCACTGTACAAGACGGCGGATTCGTCCACCTTATTTTCATCCACTTATTAAATAGCTGGAAGGAAAAAATGAGTCTTTCCCACCGAGGTTACAAGTACACCCGAGTTGCCAACCTCCCCGCAACTCGGGCCCTCTAGTTTTCCGGCGATTGTTTAAACAAATGACGGGTAGGACATGTGCTCACAAAATGACTCTTCTTGCCACAAGAGAAACACACTCCCCCCTTACGCCGGACTACTGTAAGTTTGCTAGGTTGGGATGCCGCACCCACCTGCATGCGTTGCATTGTGGAATCTGTACTGACTGCGCTCAAACTTGGACCTCCCACCCCCAGAGTTGACTCCCTTTTTCTCTGGCGAAAACGGCGATCAACCCGGATCAGCCGAGTCATGGCCACCTCAAGGGAGTCAGGAGTCTCATAGAGAGCCTCACAGAGAGACCCTCACAGAACACTACAAACTTGTCCTGCCCACCAGATAACCTGTCTGGCAGCGCGACCATGGGCTCCACAATGATTTGCCTGGAGGGTGAGATCTCCACACCAGATGTAACAGGGTGCTGTGAAACCACCGTGCGTAAATCCGCCACCTCCAAACTGATCTGCTGCAAATTCCCTGTCAGCGCTGTGATGGGATACATCATGGATTAGAAAAACGTTATAGGTCTAAGTTAATGTCACGATAGGACTAGCGAGTAAACTGGAACCAGTGGCACCTTTCCTGGCCCTAACACTAGGGGCACCCTAACTCGCCATGATGCTGGGGCCTCCGCTCTTGCCCTGTCTCCTAGCTTTTGTCCTGTGTCTGTCCCCTTCCCCCACCCAGGGAAGAGAGGCGCTACCGTGTACCGTAGTACACCAATCCGACAGACAGGGGAATGAAGACAAGTGTAAAAAAAAATTCCACTCACACAAAAAATACTCTCACAAAGAACAGAGGTATACCCCAGGGTGTGAAGGAAGGGGGAAGAAAGTAAAGCAGGTAAAGATGAGGAATTTCCAAGCATAAAAAACAAGCAACAGTCGCACAGTAAACTCCTCCTGCTCTCCAAACACCAGCTTCTCCCTCTCCAGATCTTTGTAGCAAGTGCTAACTCAGACAAGGACCTGGCCAGCAGGCCTAGCCTTTATAGGAGAGAGGAGAGGTTAACCAAGCATAGCTGAAAGCAGGGATTTCCACATGGCTGATTAACCCCTGTCCTGCTGAAAGAAAAGAAACACATTTAATACTCCGGAGAAGTGCTTCTTCTCAGCGGCTAAGCAGGAGCTATTAGATACTGTGGTCTTCTGGCTCTGTTCTGTCGCGGTAAGCCCGTGACAGCTGCCTTAACAGCTATTGTATTCCGCTGCCTTTCGAGAAATAATGTGTGATTAGCCTCACTGGTGGAAAATAGGAGAGAAAAGTCACAGAAGAGTTGCTTTCCTGCATCAGGAGTTAATTAGCCCCCTGGCAAGCTCCATATGAACTGTAGCTTGAAATTGTTGTTAGCAACAACACATGGAACATTCTGGATGCATTAAAGCAGGCAAGATAACTCATACTCAAGGTATGGACCATGTCTTGTATGCAATAGTGCAAGCTTTCTTCTGACTTTGTAAAAAAAAAACACAGCTTCCAGAGCTCCACCTGGTTTATGACATCACCACCCACTGGAAGAAAATGTTGCAGTATTTGTACTAACAGCATAAAATGGTGATGGACTATTTAACACAGCAGTCAAACAGGAGAGTCGGTAGCTTTGAGATCCAACATTAGTACCTAATGAGGGATGTGTGTCGCCTACTTGAAGCACTTTGAAGGTGTGACAAAATTTTTTAATAGTAATGTGTGGAATCAGCAATGTAATTCAACTATTTATCATTGAAAAAAAAAACACTCACCAGTGGCCACATCTAATTCTGCACCCCAAAACACCTTACATATGGGTCCATGGGTGTGTGCGTGCTGTTGTGGTATGTTTTGGCACAATTTGTGTGGCACAAGATCCCTTTAACTCCCCAATGAAGAAAACAAATGGCTTTGCAAAAATAAAATCTTGTTTGCTGAGGTTAGAACATATAAACAAATATACAAAGGGTAGCAAGAACAATGCTTGGCTTTTTCTTCTACATTACGAAGTTTTATGTATAACGATTTCAGATGGTGGCACATAACTTGTGAGCTATGCATAATAAGTTACGCTGGGTGCTGCATCTTCCCAGTACAGTGAACCCTATCTGCAATCTTGTGAACAGTGTAAGGGAGCTCTCGCTAGCTACCACGTTACTGACATGCCACAGCCTGGCTGATTCCATATTCTTTCACTGCAGACCTCCAGGTCTGGCAATGGCTGAGACTTTCTTTAACTCTTCCTATTTAGGTACCCAAACTTGCCTGTTAAGGGGAAAACTGCCACCACTGTCGATAGGTTGTTGCACAACTTGCTTCCTTGCTGGTCTGTTACTTACACACACACACACACACACACTCACAATGAGGACAACACTCTCTGAGGGTGTCCTTTCTGCTCTCCAGCTCTCTCTCAACTAACTATAAAATAAGAACTAATGACTTCCTTCCATCTACTCATTCCCAACTGTCAGCTGACCCTTCAGTTAATCCTGAAACCCCTGCTTAACAGAAAACTGCAGCCTACATGAGGATAAAACACAGAACAAAATACAATTTGCACACAATAAAACAACAGGGGTCTTAAGAGGTCTTGCTATGCCAACTTCTCCACTTTATAGCAGCATACAAGAGATGATGGAGGAAGTTTGCACTTGTTCAGCACTTCCCTGTGTCTGTGGTCATATGATGCAAGATTTAAAGAAGAAAGAGAAGGAGAAAAATGAGGAGAAGTAGCAGCAGGTGGAAATGGAGGGGGGCAGGGGGCATACGGTAGACTTGACGTAGACAAGTGATGAGGCAGACAGAGTGAAAATGATAATGATGATGACTACGATGCTGGCCATAACAGCCAACCATCATAGTGGGGTGAAAATAATGAAACAATGTGGCCCTCAGTCATACTTGCTGTCATGGCAAACAGTATGCTGTAATGCTTGTGTTTGGACAAGCTTGCTTACTGTTAAGATAAAGCAAAGTGATGACTATTGGAAAGCCATGCGTTTAGATCCTCGCTATAAAGCAAAATGGGGGAATTCTTTTCAAGTTTCCAAAAAGAAGTCCAAATTGACTTACTTCAAGGATAAGCTCTATTACCTGTTCTATAAAGCTTTCACCAAGCAAATGCCTGATGAATGAGCATCAGACTACTCTGCGATCCATGTACATACAATGCCCTCCCACCTGTGCCAACATTAGGGTTGCAACAATTAGCCAAGTTAGTAGCAGCCATACCTACAGTATATTTGACATGATGGGGAAGATGCTTTTTATGCTATTTCAACAACCTGGCTTAATTAAGTAAACACAGACTCACCATCTGAACAGCCAGACAGATACCCTGATTTTCAATTCAATGGATTTCTGTTTCAACAATTGGACCAGTGGGAGGATATGCCCTAGCTTATTATGGGAGTAGTGTCATATCCAATCTTCAGTGTTATGTCAGATAATATATTCAGTGTGATCGGTGGATCTGTCACACCAAATCAGACCAGTGTATCAGCCATAAGCGTGGAAACCTAACATTTGGCAAAATCAATCAGGCATTCATGAGTGCAGATTTTCTTGTACTGATGTCAATACAACCATTTTGCCTGCCTGATCATTCATTGTCTGTCGTCTTGACTGTTCTGCTGCTGCCAGTGCCAATGGTGCACAAATTGTCAAGCATCTACCCTTTATCCATCACGTTATTTGTACTTTAGGACTACTACTGATAGGGTTGTCTTTATTGGTCCTGAACTATTAAGCATCTCATGGCCTGTCCCATATTAGCTCAATACCGCATTGCTCCTAACGCAACCACTGCAGTCATGCAAGCCACATACCTCCCTTCAGCCCACTGTGTTTCATAGCGAGACTGTACTGAAGCTGATGGTGATACGGTTACTAGCCCTAAACTGCAAAGATTCTTCTTTCTTGGCCACAGCCTAACTCTCTACAGTGCTGGCCATTCCTCAGTCACTGCACGGTCCCGCCAGTCACACATCTCTTGGCTGCCCACTGTATTTTAAAGTGCTTGATAGTTCAACTCATTTTGGAAAATGTACTGACATGTTTCTGTAATCTCATGAAACAACAAAAAAATAGGGCTAATTTTTTGTTGACAACAAACCATATCTTCTTCACATTAAAAAAGTAAGTATTTTGTCTCCAGAAAAAATAGATAATCTTTGAAAGGCTTGATAAAATTGACTAATATTTTTTCGATTAGCAAACCAGTTCCAGACCTCTAAAGAGGGAAATTTTTCACACTTCTAGCTGAGAAGCAACAATATTTTCATGTTTAAAACAGTGCAACTTTTTTCACTTCTATTTGAAAGGCCATTACTAAATTTCAAACAGTACAGTATACCTGCATTATTTCACTAATTAAATGGATTCTTTGGTTTATGAAAACGTTATTGATTCTTCATTTAGCAAAGTGCCATGCTCTTTATGCACTCCAAACTGGAATAATTGTTACAATCATCTGACAATGCCACAGCTTCTTCCGTTTGTACCACCTGCCTATCAACAACAGCAATGCATGTATCTGCCTCTCCCAAAAGGGATAGCTTTTATGAATAGACCATGTTCCTGCAACCTCATGAGGAGGTTGAGTAACATTGAAATGCATAGATTTTAATCTACAAAATAAAACTGCTTTTATTCAAAATTCATTGCTTGATTTAATTTGTCGGATATTGCAGGCAGCACAGGAAAACCCACCCACCTCCTTCTATTACCTTCTAGTCCATGACCCGTTGATTGCAGCAGCTGGTATACCTCTTGCAATTGCAACAATGTAAGGTGAGCAAGCACCCCTCATTTTTATACTTTTTTTATCACAAATAAAACCCTATTTTGTGCTATTTGCTCCACAGCTCTAATGTTGAAGTCATAATTAGGGCATCAGATAAGCATAAGAGCTAAATGTAAAAGGACACCTCCATAGATTAGAAACCTTGGATCCACAGATGTTGTCGTGTAAGCAAGATACTTGGACAATGAGAGAAAAAGGCACTATGTATGAGACAGTGATCACCAAAAATTAGGAACAGGGTGATTTTTATTATGAAAACAAGACAAAACAATTTTAAAAACACTTAAAAACATTACACAAAATGCAATATACTGGGGACTAAACAATGCAATGTCATAAGCCAAATCCTAGATTGGGTCACACAGGGAAATATAACAAAGAATGGGGAATAACCGGTTGGAACACAGGCCAACTGAACAATATTCTGGCACAAATGTTCAAAAATTAGAAGATATGTACAGCAGGGCACTAAAGGCCAATATTCAAATAAGCAAAGTAATACAAAGTGCATAAGGGTGCAAACTTCAAGACATTCGGACATCTAAGGCAATAAAATGCAAACATGTATGACATATAGTCAGAGTCACATATATTATAAGCCAGAGTGTCGCCCAAGGGATCAAATATTCACCTATCCTGTCTCATGCTTTTGGAGAAAAACAGGTTCAAATGAGAAAGGACATGGAAGGCAAAGTGTTCCCCATGCTTGTGACCCAAAGGAAAAGGAATAATTATTAAGGCTTATTCCTTTTCCTTTTGATGCATGTAGTGAGTTGACAGAGGTAGCTTTCCTGAAAACATCAGTCTGCAGGAAAGAATTTGCATCAAACTCCAAGCTGATATACCGGAAATCGATTTTTCTCGAATCATATCTATAGGTCAGCTTGATATTTTACGAATTCTTATTTAAAGAACTCATAAATTACTTGAGCTCCTCTGCCATGCCCAGCCAGAAGATTCTTATCTTATTTAGTACTGCACATGGTCCACGACCTTCGTGCCTCCGCCACCAACACAGTACATTCTGGGGCGCATCTAGTAGCTTATCTCGACACAGGAACATTTTTTTAACACATCCAATTGTGGATTTATTGTTATTTCAAGATCTATCAATTAAAATGCACTTTGTGGGAAAACCCCTTTAAGACCCCAGTAAACAATGGATTAAAGTTGGATGATCCCACCAATTTTGCAAGGAATGTCTAAACATCTGCTACATATCGAGGAAAATCCACTGTACTCTAACTTATGTTCGTTGAGAGAAGAAACGGGCATTTTAAATTCATATATCGTATACCCAAAACTTTGATCTCCCAGGAAATAAGCCACTGCCAAAGGTGACTGTTAATGGCTTACTCATTTTTTATAATTTAAAACATATAAATGTTTGAAAGAGCTAAACATTCATTTACTAAGGGTATTCAGAAGAGACAGATGGACACCTTTAATCATTTCTCAACCCTTCTCTTCTCAGACATCCGTGAAAACACCTCCACACATATTAGATGTCATTTTGGCCCACCAAAATGAGGAGCTTCTGCCAAATTGCCTATATACAGTTGTGCTCAAAAGTTTACATGCCCAAGCAGAATTTTTGATTTCTTGGCCTTTTTTCAGAGAATATGAATGATAACACCAAATATTTTTCTCCACTCATGTGGTTGGGTGAAGCCATTTATTGTAAAACTACTGTTTTCTCTTTTTAAATGATAATGACAACCCAAAACATCCAAATGACCCTGATCAAAAGTTCACATACCCCATTTCTTAATACTGTGTTTTGCCCCCTCTAACATCATTGACAGCTTGAAGTCTTTTGTGGTAGTTGTGGATGAGATTCTTTATTTTGTCAGATGGTAAAGCTGCCCACTCTGCTTGGCAAAAAGCCTCCAGTTCCTGAAAATTCTTCTAGCATGAACTGCGCGCTTGAGATCTCCCAGAGTGGCTCAAAGAAAGCAAAAGTTCTGCCAGGGTATGTAAACTTTTGAGCACAAATGTATGCATGGGCACCTTATGCCTACTGAATAAGTTCAGTCTTATCTATGTACTCAGTTATGCGCTTATTATTAAAATCTTACAAACAGACTATTGGTACAAATAACCTGAGACTAAAGATTATTTGCTGATGTGTTGTAATGTGCTTCCAATTGTCAAGGACTAGAGTATCATGCTTTCTGTATTATTTGGCTGATCAGCTGATATTGTGAATAATTATAGTTCTATTTTATATGGTGCATGTATAAGAATGAAAATAAAAATTCTGCATTTGGGAACCCAAGGGAAAAGATAATTCCAGTGCAAGCAGGACATGTGAAGGAAATCACTATAATAGTATACGGCGTATTATGTTTAATGAAAATAAATTCCAATTTTAATCCTTTTCCTTTTTATCAAGCAACATTTACAAGAAGAATGACTTGCTGATTATGGTAATAGTACATTATATGCTAGGTTTTTTCAATCCTTCAAAGCATTTAATCTTTAAGCTGAGAATAATAAGTGCAAAGGCAATAGATAAGATATAATGTAATTCTATACACAGTTAATCCTCAGAGAAGAACATGATATTGTAGAACTTGTAGAACTTTATTTTCTATGTAGATTTATTTTTCACTTATAACTTATTTTCAGTTAGATATTTATGTCAATCCTAGCATATAATTCTTTTTATTATGGTAAGTGGTATCTGAATACTCAGGTGAAAGAGAAACAAATATCATGCAAGATAAAAAACATCATACAAAATATATTTCTTATTGAAAATACTTGTATCAATCTAATAAAAACTGCAGTGTATTGTAAAAGTAATCTTTATTAAGCTACAGTACTAAGTGACCAAAACGCAAGTTGTCTGGAAGACTTTTTGTTTCCTTTTTGTAAAAAATATAGTACTTAGTATGCTTCAGAATGGCCTTGAAGCAAAACAGATAGAAAACCTAATTTGTAATAATATTCAAAAGTAAAATTAGTTTAACCTGTCAAGAAAAAAAAATCTTATTTAAATAGCTCTAGTGGCTAATAGCCCCTTGACAGCTTCCATAGTAGTCAGGTAAGGCTTTAACAACACTGATGTCATGCACCTGGGTTTAGATCCTTGAGCCTGTGCTTTGTGGTCAGCTTCTCTGTCTGCCGAGCTACAGCAGATACACCTTTTTTCCTGGTGTTTTGTTTCTCTTATCCTTGCTTCAGTCTTTTTAGGGTAACAGATGCTTTAATTTGCTCATTTGTCTGCCCTCTCACCTTTCATGTGCAGCTTTATATACTTCCCCCCTGTTTGTGTTTCCTGTTGGTGATAGTCTAAATTGGATGTCTATTAAGAAAAAACCACGGCACTCAACTGGAGAGAGAATAGGTGCACAAGTCAGGGATCCAGCCTGATAAATGTGAGTCAAAAAAACTTGGCACTCAAAATATATGACACGAAAAATTAATTTAATGAAGTTGCATCCAGACATGAAACAATTAAACGTTTTCGGTTCAACAATGGGACCTTCATCAGAATAAATGTCAAAGGAATGCTGAAAAATATATACAGAAAAAGTAATAATTAAGACAATGCATGTCATAAAATGCATGTAGAATATAGTTCAAAAATTCAAAAGCATAATACACTAGTCAATACATTGAAAATAGAGTAGATAGCGACGAATGTGAGTTCAATCCAAAACATCCCCAAAGGATAAAGAATGAGTAAACATCCACTGGTTGAAAGGTGCTGGGTGGAATAACTGGTTAAGGAGTTTATCAGAAGTATGAACACTAAATGTGACAAAGTACTTATATGAACTAATAGAGAAATAGGAAAAAGGATACCAAATTATTCCATAGTGAATCTTGTGGTTTCAATAGTAAAGGAGAGTAAATTGAAAAAGTTGCCGAGTTGAAATTAAACTGAAAAGATCAACAGGACCTTTCAACCAGTGGATGTTTACTCATTCTTTATCCTTTGGGGATGTTTTGGATTGAACTCACATTCGTCGCTATCTACGCTATTTTCAATGTATTGACTAGTGTATTATGCTTTTGAATTTTTGAACTATATTCTACATGCATTTTATGACATGCATTGTCTTAATTATTTCTGTTTCTGTATATATTTTTCAGCACTCATCTGACATTTATTCTGATGAAGGTCCCATTGTTGGACCGAAAACGTTTAATTGTTTCATGTCTGGATGCACCTTCATTAAATGAATTTTTCGTGTCATATATTTTGAGTGCCAAGTTAAATTGGATGTCTAGTCATTCTGCTGTACTTTAAGCCAGTATAAATGTAATGGACTTACATGGAAAATACACAATATAGAATAATATTGCAAAAATATGTATATTTATGTGACCATAAAAGAGTACTATACTTTTCCTGTGCTAATCCTCTGCCTTATAGCAGAGGTTGGCGCCCTAGGGGAAAAGCTTTGTGGTGCCCCAGCTTCTTGGCGGCTGTCCATAGGATGCCCTAATAAATCTAATACCATGCACCCAACAATGTGCCTATGGGGTACCACTAACACTAGAAAAAGTCCAATTCTACAGCCACAGGGATATTTATAAAAAAAAAAACAGCAAATATGTACCAGAATATTTGATAGCAAAGAATATATATATGATATAGGACCAAAATTGCTTATACAGCGTTGACAAAAATTAAGAGACCACTGCAAAATTTTCAGTTTGTCTGATTTTTCTCTTTATAGGTATATATTTGAGTAAAATGTAGTTACTATTTTATTCTATAAACTACTGACATATCTCCGAATTTCCAAGCAATACATTTTGTATTTATTTTCAGAAAATGAGAAATGGTCAAAATTAGTGACGGACGAGCACTAGAATGTTCGGGTGCATGTTGCTCGGGTTGAATAATTTGTAATACTCGGGTACTCGGACAGAACAACAATCCCAATGTAAGTCTATGGGAGACCAGAGCATTTTTACCGCGATCCCACCCGGGGGTCCTTTTAAGGTCTAAAAACGTCTTAAAATGATGGAAACACTGCTCAAATGACATGCAAACATCATGGCAAATGTCCCAGAAGGATTTCTGACTCCTAGGTCACAACTGTAAACAATGTCAGTTTCAAACGATTTTTACAGGCGCACCAAAAAACATACAAAAACGAAACCAAAATGGATTTTGCTGGGAAATATGTTAAGGAACATCTTTTCCAGGGTAATGATTTGTACATAAGGCAAAATATTTAAACCAAAGCAAAAATCTTCCTCCACCACTTGGGCTATGTTCACACGCGTTTTTGATGCGTTTTTCAACTTTAGCATTGCTTTCAACCAATACAAATGCATTCACTGGGAAATATCATTGTAACATTTCACAACCTTAGCTGGCCATGTGGTGTGTAATAGATAAGCAGACACATCTTGATTCATTTATTAAAGAGAGACTCTTAAAGTCACAGAGCCTATTTTTAGACCGGCATCTGGCGGCATTAAGATTCTTAAAGGGCCATTATTAAACAGTGGGTCTCCTATATTGTTATTGCCTATGCAGGGAGTGGCTGGGCTAATAAAAATTAGGACGCACCCCAATACCCCTTTCACGAGACGTACAGGAGGGCCTCCTGAAAAAATGTTGCATTGAATGCAAGGCCTGGCCTGCCCCAAATTTACATGCACCCCAATAACCCTTTCAGCAGACGTACTTGAGGGCCTCATGACAAAATTGTTCCCATTAGAACAAAGTGTGTCACCCATACTGTTTGCTTATGCACTGAATGCAAGGCCTGCCCTGCACCAATGTTATATGCACCCCAATATCCCTTTCAGCAGACGTACTTGAGGGCCTCATGACAAAATTGTTCCCATTAGAACAAAGTGTGTCTCCCATACTGTTTGCTTATGCACTGAATGCAAGGCCTGCCCTGCACCAATGTTGCGTGCACCTCAATAAAACTTTCAGCAGACATACTGGAGGGCCTCATGACAAAATTGTTCCCATTAGAGCAAAGTGTGTCACCCATACTGTTTGCTTATGCACTGAATGCAAGGCCTGCCCTGCACCAATGTTATATGCACCACAAAATCCCTTTCAGCAGACGTACTTGAGGGCCTCATGACAAAATTGTTTCCATTAGAGCAAAGTGTGTCTCCCATACTTTTTGCCTATGCATTGAATGCAAGGCCTGGCCTGCCCCAATGTTGCGTGCACCTCAATAACCCTTTCAGCAGACGTACTTGAGGGCCTCATTACAAAATTGTTCCCATTAGAACAAAGTGTGTCTCCCATACTGTTTGCTTATGCTGAGAATGCAAGGCCTGGCCTGCACAAATGTTACATGCACCCCAATAACCCGTTGAAACCACGTACTGGATGGCCACATGAAACAAAGTTTCCATTATTCTTTTTTTTATTACCATAAAGTTTGTCCAAGAAGTGAATGCAAGGCCTGGCCCCAATTTGCACGCACCACAACCCCCCTTGGAAGAAACGAGGAGGAGTGTTTCATAAAAAAAATTTCACATTACAAAGGAGCGGTTCACCTACACATGGAATGCCCATACAGTAAGTGTATGGTCTGACAAACATTTCCCCCTAGGGGGTACATATCAACATAGTGTGTACATTTTTTTTAGGGGCATCATAAACACCTTCGAAAACAGTAACGTGATTTCCTGCACAGTTGCTGCTGGGAAGGTGCAATTTTTTATGAAAAATATGGCGGATGAATCGTTGGATGAAGTGATCAGGTAAAGGGGCATGAAGATGACAGGAATGGTAACGTACAGGATTAATTGCAGCGGTGGCTATGGGAGGTATGAGATCCACGATACAGCCTGCAATGATTAGTTGTTTAACCGGCCCACCGGCAATTACCAGAATGTGTTTCATGCTCATCAGAAAATCGGTGTAACAGATTCACGTGTGAAGCTCGGCATAAAAAATGCCAGTAAAAAATATGTTGCCAAAGACGCACGAGTCCATATAAAGGGCAAAGTGCAACATGTTCATGAGATGCTGAA
>VIAB01034434.1:0-14514 GCA_009801035.1 Oophaga pumilio
TGTTAAAATCGCATTGCATACAGATGGAAAATGGATGGAAAACGAAGGTTGCGATTAAAAATCACATACAAATCGCATGACAATCGCATGACAATTGCATATATTCGGACCATTTTTTCCATCAAGAAAACGGACGATTTTTTTTTCCACAAATAGGTATGAGCCCTTATACTCACATTATCCAAGTTTCCAGGCAGTCCAATATAATTCCTGATGCTGTCTTGCTCTGTGTCTGTCTGGCTCTGTCTCCATCTGTTTCAGGCTGTAGAGTAGTGGTCTGAAGTGCCAACACCTTACCTTTATATAAACTAACCCCATACAATGTTTCTTTATTTAGTGAGTGGTTTCAACCAGTGTCTAGACATGTGTTATCTCTAAGAACGCATGCGTTGTAGAACGCTGACCTGCGCCTGACCCAGCACACGTCTGCGATCACATAGACTGTAATGTGTTGTTTGGGCGCTTTCCATGCGCGATGCGAGCGCATGTGCCTTTTTAACGAGTTTGGGCGGACACAAAAATGCAACATGCTGCATTGGGCGCACCAAGTCGCTCACGACAAAATAACGCAAGCGCACAAAAACGGTGAAGATCGCATGTTAAAGCTAAACCATGCGCCACTCCTGTTAAAGATAGGATCAGCACCATGCGCTGCGCTAAAAAACGCCAATGTGAAACCAGCCTTATACCTCTCAGAATATGGCGACAAAAAACAACTATTTTTTGTATAAAATAGTTTTTATTGTTGAAAAGCCGCAAAAAACATGAAATAAAGATATAAATGTGGTATTAATGTAATCATATTGACTAGAATAATGAAGCCGTGTTATCACTTTTACCACACAATTATCAGCATTATAAAAATCTTAAAGAACAAATTCTGAATTGCTGGTTTTTGTTCATTTTGCCACTCAAAAATCTGAATAGAAAGCTAAAATATTATGTGAATGAAAATGGAAACATCAAGTTATCCCCTAAAAAACAAGCCCTCACATGACTCTGTCAGAGGAAATATAGAACAATTTTAGCTCTCAAATTATTCCAATGCAAAAACTTTTTGTATAAATAGCATTTTTAGTGTGTAATAGTAGACAAACATAAAAAACCTGATATAAATCTGGTATCTCTGTATTCGCACCGACCCAAAGAATAAAGTCATCTAATAACTTATGAGGAACAGCATAAAAAATAAATACAACCAATTCTTGATCTGCTCTTTATTCATTTGTTCATTCTGCCTCCCAAAATTTGCAGTAAGGCTTGGCTTACATTTATGCTGCGCTCTACGCTGACCGCTTACACTGGACTTTCAGTGTAATCTCTGAAATACATAATTCGATGGAAGATTCCGTATCATGAGGCAGATGGAGGCACTTTGGACATAGTCTGGCCTATGATCCATCTGTGTCTGTCTTTTTAAGCGTGCATAAAAGCACAGTTGTCCACAGTTTTGTACACTTCTGAAAAATAGACACAGTTGAACAGAGGCCAGATGGAGTCCAGAGTAGTACTAATGTCTAATTATAATGAATGGATTGCTCAGGAATTTCATGTCAATCATGTAATTTGGAAATTTAGATGGAAACCCCGATGTAACTGCGCAGTGTAGAGCGCAGGATAAATGTGATCTAAAATGTTATATAAAATGTTCCCAATAAAAGCTTCAACTCGATCCATAAAAAAATAAGACCCCACTCAGGTCCGTCATCTGTCAATTGAAATAAAGGATGCTTACACGCTACTAGTAATGCTCTGGAAAAGCTCTATGGCTCCCCCCCAAAAAGCAATGAAAAATAAAATCCAGCAAATTCTGCACTCTGAAATCCAAATATTCCACTCCCTTCTGAGCCTACCAGTGCATCCATATGTTTGCCATTTTTTATAGCGATAAGAGACCGCTTAATTTAAAGAGTGCATGTCTCAAGAAGCAGCTGGGCACAACATACTGGGCACTACAACATACTGGGCACTACAACAGCAGATTTGCAATTTTCACTAAGCAACATTCATTGCTGCTTGTTTCTCAAAAACACTCATGGAGTCAAAATTGTCACTACACCTGTAGATAAATTCCAAGAGGGATGCTATTTCCAAAATGGGGTCATTTGAGGTGAGATTCTGCTTTTCTGGCACTTAGGAGCTCTTCACATGGAGTCTGCAAACTATGTATTCTCTAAGAGTCAAAAAGCGTACCTTCCCTCCCGAGTCGGGCCATGTGGAATAGCAGTACTGTACAGCCACATATGCAATATTGTCACAACAAAAGAAATTATGTTGGCATTTTTACCCATTTCCAATTGTGAAAATTATTATATGTGGCTGAAACAAATTTTTGAAGTAAAAATATAATTATTTTTTTTTTCTCTGCCCAATGGTATAAAATTAGTTGACACACCTGTGGTGTCAATATGATCACTGCTCCCCCTACACTTATGGGGAGTTTTCCTGTTCTGGGACCTTAGGGGCTCTGCCAATGTGACATGGCACTCGCACATCATAACAACAATATCTGCTCTCCAATTTGGCTCTCACTCCATTCTGAGCTCTACACTGTGTTTCAAAAGCATTTTTTGACCAATTATGGAGTATTGACGTACTTAGGAGAAACTGCATGTGCAACATATTCCAGCCAAATGGTGTCACTTCCCTTCTGAGCTGTTTTGTGCGTCTATATAGTACTTTTCGATGACACACAGAGTATTGTGTACTCAGAAGAAATTGCACGGTCAACTTTCTCCTTTTACCATTGTAAAAATAAAAATATTGGGGCCAAAGCAACATTTTTTAGGAAAAATTTGATTTTTTAATTTTCATAATTCATTCTTAGAAAATTTTGTGACGCTCCTGGGGTTCAAGGTGTCCACCACACCTCTAGGTAAATTCCTAGAGGGGTGTAGATTACAATACAGGGTTACTTGTGAGGTGTTTCCACTGTTTAGGCACTTAGGGCTCTGCAAACGCGACATGGCTTCTGCTAATTATCCCATTCAATTTTGTGTTACAATAGGAAATTTGTGCTCCTTCCATTCCAAGCACTGAAGTGCACACAAAAAGTAGTTTTCCACGACATATGGGGTATCCATGTACTCAGGAGAAATTGCACAATAAATTGTAGGGTGCATTTTCTTATGTTACCCTTGTGAAGATAAAAAATGTGGGGCTAAAGCAACATTTTTGTAGAAAATTTTTTATTTTTTTATTTTCACAGCTCAATATTATAAAGTGAAGAACTTGTGGGTTCAAGTTGCTTACCACACATCTAGATGAATTTGTTGAGGGGTGGAGTTTCCAAAATGGGGTCACTTGAGGGACTTTCAATTGTTTAGGCAATTCAGGAGCTCTGTAAAAGTGATATGGCATCCGCTATCTATTCCAGCCATGCCAGTCCTGTTCACCTTGTGGAAATGCAAAATTTGGGGCTAAATTATCATTTTCATTTTCCCTTCCATATTGCTGTAATTCCTGTGAAGCACCTGAAGGGTTAATAATCTTCTTGAATGTGGTTTTGAGCACTTTGAGGGGTTCAGATTTAAAATAGTGTCACTTTTGGGTATTTTCTGTCATATAGACCCATCAAAATAGCTTCAAATGTGATGTGGTTCCTAAAAATTGCTTTTGTAAATTCTGTTTGAAAAATGAGATATTGCTGATAAACTTTTATCCCTTCTAACTTCCTAACAAAAAATAATGGTTGAAAAATAATGCTGATGTATAGTAGACCTGCAGTAAATGTCATTTATTAGCCATTTTGTGTGATATAACTATTTGGTTTAAGGGCGTAAAAATAAAAATTTGAAAATTGTAAAATTTTCATAAAAATTCCAATACTTTTACAAATAAACACAGGAAATATCAACTTAAATTTACCACTAACATGAAGCACAATATATCATGATAAAAACAGTCTTAGAATCACTTGGAAACATTGAAGCTGTAAGGGGTATGCTATATTACTGCTATTCCTTTCTCGTTCGTCCCGGTGCCGTATGTTATAGTGCATTATAAGTGTATGTATAATTGTTTCTATATAATGGTACTGCTACACGATTATGTGTATTATCGCTTCTATATAATGGTACTGCTACACTAGTATGTGTATTACCCTTTCTTACTAAAATGTACATTTGGTATCATGTTCCTTGGTGCTGCTATGTATAGGGTAAGTGTAGTTTCAATAATCCCCAGTAGATGAGGGCATTACAGTAATGTAGTTACAGTTAGGATGTAGCTTAGTATAGGGAATAGTTAACTATAGGAGGGGCTGCTGTGTAGTAAGTACACTGTGCTAGATAGATTCAGAAGGGCCCAGGCACCTGAATAGTTCACATGGGCTCTAGGCTCAGGGCACCACAGCAGCCACGTAACGTTATAAGAAGAGAAGCTTAGACATTCGGAGTCTATAGGACAGAAGTATGGTATCAAGCAGCAGGATTGCAGCAATTCATAGCTGGAGAAAAGAAGCGGCTTGGAATAGTACATTGCACAGATTGTTCAACATGTGGCAGATTATTGTATGGGCCGATGCTCTCAGGACCGGGGCGAAACGGACTGGAGAATCCCCAAGCACAGTGAGTCTGAACAGGGAAAACGCTGCGGTACCGCCTAAGGCGCTATTACCCCGTAATGTACTGGAGGACGTGGAACAGAGTGCAGGAAAAATCAGAATGGGAACTGCATGGAACTTGCTGTTAAAAGTAAAGTTTCCCATGTTGCATTTGAACTGGACTGTGTCTCAATTCTTGTGAAACCGATTGCAGAAAGGCTCCAGCACCGCAGAGGTATCCTTGATGGCGCAGTGGGAGAAGACACAGGTCTGTTAGCTAATGAATGCCGTTTTCATGTGAAAGGAAGCCAGGACACTGATGTAACAGGGTGTTCGGCCATGACTACGGCCCTGGTGACCTCTCACAAAGCATTCCACAGTTATTATAACATAAAATGACACTGGTCAGAATTGAAAAAATTGGCTTGGTCAGGAAGGTGAAAACAGGCTCTGGCGCGAAAGGTTTAACTGAATATATAAAGATCCCCAATTACAGCAATAGTTTAAAATTGACAAGATAAGGATTGATGCAAAGAAGAGGTCAGAACTATTGTGAAAGGAAATGTGATGAATGTGACGAGGCGAATTAAAATGAAAACTGTGCTCACAGGTCCTTGGATAAAAGCTGAAGGTGCAAGTGAAATGGAAAACATTTCTAAGATCAAAAGAGCCTGTTCGCTTGTGAAAGGCAGATTTTCTTCAGCTTCTTATTCACATTCATTCAGCAACCAAAAGGTTATTATGTCGTACTGATGGGTGGCTGATAAGTGTGTAGGTAATTTGCTTTAGTCACTTACTGGATATATGAGAATAACTGGATAGTAATGGGATTGTTATAAAGATGGACAGCACTTAAAAGAGGGATTAGAATGTGTAGAGATGTCACTTTCAGCAAGAAGAAAGCTAATGTAGAGAATAAAGGCATAAATATAACAGTAGGATTCTTTTTGTTATAGAAATAGGTGACTCAAAGTGCCAAGTTCTTCATGAGTAGAAAATACAAAAGAAAGCTGCAAAGACTAGTGAAAATAGTAGAACAGATGTAGGAGGACACAGTGGTTATATAATTTTAGAGCCGAGGGAAAAGGGAAAAGGGAAGATGAGAGGAGAGATATATTTACTTAAAGTAATCATCTTAGTAATCATTTAAATGTAGAATGTATTTTGCACATGCAGAATATCAGAGGTAAAGTTCTCTGTTCAGCACAAATTTGCCTTATAAAACTGCCAGCACTAACTAGAAACTGCTCATGGAACGTGACATCCATTTAGGAAATGCGAAACATCGTTCTTTATCTGTGAACATCTAGTTAAGAATAAAGGCTTGATTGGAAGTCAAATAGAGGTATAATTGTAACATAATCCTATTGGAAATGACTATAATGACATTATTTGTAACAAGCATAATACTTCCTAATAAAATCTCTCTTTATTACATTCTAATCACCAGGAACCTCATTTCTTGTCTTGTTTTTCTTTGTCACAGAAGATGCCCTTTTCCTTATATTTCGCAGACAGAAATATCTACATATAAAAATGTACATAGATCAAAACATAATTGTGCGATAAATTAGTATTCTGTCTGGATTTTCTTGTTTGCTTGTTTTTATTTTTTAGAAGCAGAAAAATAATAAAAAACGGAGTCATTCTTTTAGTTCAGATGTTGTCACCACATTCGTGGTGACACACATGGGATCTACAAACAGCTGCACATGGGAGTGACAATCTCATATTGATGACCAATCCAAAGCATAAGAATGTGCCAGCAATATCTAAGTGCTGCACAATCACTTTCACCTCTTTAATATACATATGACAAAGGATGAGTACATGGAACATATGGGTCTACTGATTAGAAATTACCAGCTGGCTGCCAACCCGAATTTCAAATGTGATACTGTATATTGATATTATTGTTCTTAACAATTATCACCCAGCATTCTATGCACCCTGAATGTGAAATAATTCTAGACCCTTTCTCTCATGCCCAATCATAATGTCCTTTTTTCATTGGACATGAACTCATTATATATTTATATATTTTTACTCACTCATATACAGTACAGAGAAAAAGTTTGGACACACCTTCTCACTCAAAGAGTTTTCTGTATTTTCATGACTATGAAAATTGTAGAATCAGACTGAAGGCATCAAAACTATGAATTAACACATGTGGAATTATACATTACACTTTACAAAAAAGTGTGAAACAGCTGAAAATATGTCTTATATTCTAGGTTCTTCAAAGTAGCCACCTTCTGCTTTGATTACTGCTTTGCACGTAGAAAAGGTGAACGGATGGAGTCTACATACCTGGTTCCCACTGTGAAGCATGGAGGAGGTGGTGTGATGGTGTGGGGGTGCTTTGCTGGTGACACTGTTGGGGATTTATTCAAAATTGAAGGCATAGTGAACCAGAATGGCTACCACAGCATCATGCTATTCCATCCGGTTTGCATTTAGTTGGACCATCATTTATTTTTCAACAGGACAATTACCCCAAACACACCTCCAGACTGTGTAAGGGCTATTTGACTAAGAAGGAGAGTGTTGGGGTGCTACGCCAGATGACCTGGCCTCCACAGTCACCAGACCTGAACCCAATCGAGATGGTTTGGGGTGAGCTGGACCGCTCACCGCTTCAATTTTGAATGAATTCCCAACAGTGTCACCAGCAAAGCACCCCCTCATCATCACACCACCTCCTCCATGCTTCACGGTGGGAACCAGGCATGTAGAGTCCATCAGTTCACCTTTTCTGCGTGCAAAGCAGTAATCAAAGCAAAAAGGGACTATTTTGAAGAACCTAGAATATAAGACATATTTTCAGTTGTTTCACACTGTTTTGTAAAGTGTAATGTATAATTCCACATGTGTTATCTCATAGTTTTGATGCCTTCAGTGTGATTCTACAATTTTCATAGTCATGAAAATACAGAAAAATCTTTGAATGAGAAGGTGTGTCTAAACTTTTGGTCTGTACAGTAGTACTTTACAGACATAATAGGCACTGTCCCCATTGGGGCTCGCAATCTAAATTCCCTATCAATATGTCTTTAGAGTGTGGGAAAAAACCTGATTACCTGGAGGAAACCCATGCAATACAGAAATTCCTTGCAGATGTGGTCCAGATTTGAACCCAGGACTTAGTAATTGAAGACTGCAGTGCTAATCACTGAGCTATCATGCTGCCCATAGACATTATAGTCTATGGTTTTCTTGACAGGTCTGTTTTTCATCTGAATTGCAAATCAAACTTACACATTCAAGTAAATGGATCAACGACCAGTCAAAAAAATGGATAGCAATTGGAAACTTTTTATGTGCTCTCACAGTGTAGTCCATATTTTTTACTGTTGTAAGTGTAGGAAAACCTTGGAAATTATTAAATTCAGTGACCCTCTCCGAAGCCTGGCAGCCAGGTCACTCATGGCTAAGGTTGGCCATGTTTAAACATTTATATTTGTATTGCATCTTAGCACATTCCCTTTGTGTGGTGCTTTCCCATTCAAGTTAACAAGGGTATGCTATAACACTGTGTCCGGAGGGGAAGTCAAAGAAAAGAGATTCCTTTAGTATTTCTAGAAATAATGCTGCAAAATCCATAATTTATTTACTGATGTCCAGACAAACAGCCCACGATCAATAAGTTATGGCTCATCTTATTGATATGTTATTACTTATTCTCCATTGAAAAATCCTTTTCAAAACAGCCCAGCTAATAAACACAACTAACCCCCATCCTTTACAATGGTAAATGATTCACTTCTTCTTTGATCAGAAGATTTACATGCCCATGATAAAATTATGATAATGCAACTAGGATCTATGTTGTTTGATCAGGCTGGAAGTTTTGTCATTCTACATTGTGTGGTTGTGAGTGCATTTCATTATTTTTAAATATCTTTGAGGGGTTTTCTTATCTTTTTACAGGAATAAGTGGGTACCACTTTGTAGCCTCCTGGCTTTGTGATTTCTGGGTGGTGTAGGTCCGCTAGTGAGTAATCATTAATTTGGACAACTGCACTCTTGAGTGGCCGATGTGAACTGTGCACTCTCCAAATCTGCCATATGAGGAAGTTTTGCCTATGAAGCATTGCAGGAATGAGGGTGCACTGAAGCTGGCTGGATCCACCAAAACTTAGCCAGCTTCAGAGCAGTACTTGCAGGATCTATACCAGTGTTTCCCAAACCTTGTCCTCAGGGCCCCAATCTCATCATGTTTTCAGGATTTCCTTAGTAATAAACAGGTGAGAGAACTTGTAGCAGTTTCTGATGCCTTAACAAAAATTCCATCACCTGTGCAATATTAAGGAAATCCTGAAATCATGACATGTTGGGGGCCCTGAGGACTGGAGTTTGTGAAACACTACTCTATAGCAAACATATTATAATCACTGTATGCTTTACCTAGGCGATCCATCAGCAATGATAGATTGAGAAGAGGAGTTTTGATAACAAGTAAGTTGCAAAGTTGCTTGTTTTTACAAATTTTAAATTTAACACGATGAGACAAACTCTTTAACAAAAAGTATACTACATACATTTACTGTACTTCACTGAATCTGGAAGTGGTGTCTGGCGAAATAGATTGCAGCAGTCAGGTGACTAAAGGAGTACATTATCAGAGAGACATCCAATGATGCAGTCTTCTAATCACTTGACCGTCTCAACCAATTACATCCGTGCTGTGAATTACAAATGAGGTTAACGACGATTCTGGAGTTAGATCAGACCTCTTGTGCTGAATCAACAATAGCACTAGAAGTTGAATATGCATCTGCTTATTTCTTTTAATCAATCCATGCCTAAAATTGTTTTTTTCTTGTTAGTTAACCTTTTTAACAGATTTTTTTCAGTAAGAACTATCATACAGAAGCCCATCATTGAATGTCATATCAGAGGCCCATCATTGAATGTAAATTAGTGTACCTAATGGGAACCTTTAGGTATTGTGCATTTTGTACAAACATGGGTGAATCATGGAAAAGACTTGTGTTTGTTGGACTAGCTTGCTTTTGTAACTATTTGGCAGGTCAGGAAAAAGGATGAGCGGACACGTGGAAGTTCGGGTTCTGGTACCAACCCAAACTTTATCTGAAGTTTGGTTAGGGTATCAGAATTATACCCGAACTTGAACCAGTACCCAAGCTCCATTGAACACAAAGGGGACTAAACTTTTGATCTGGAAATTTCTTTCTCTCTCTTTCTCTCTCCTTCCGGACTTCTACATGAACTCCGGACATTGCAACCGACTTCCAGTAGATGCCCATATTAGATGATTAGCACCGGACACTAACTGTCCGATACGAACCCCAAACTTTTAAGCTTGGCTTCTCTCATCTTTAGTCTGAAAAATATAGAAATCCAGCAAATGGTTTCTTAAAATAACATCTTTTTTGTGGAGAAACGAGGGTCACTGGTTGCTTTCATCCTCTGGCCTGGCTGACTTTAGAAAGACAGCACGGACCAGGGCTCATCCCACTGAACGCCTGCACTCCTTCCCCATGGGCAGAATACTACTCAGACAACACAGGGTGAGGTTAAAACAGTGTGGCAATAATTTGTTGTACCACCAACACACAATACCATATAGTACAGTCCCAGCCAGGGTCGGACTGGGGTTTCTAGGGTCCACCAGTAGAATTGACTGTAGGGGCCCACACTATAGCTATCATAAATTATTTTATTACTTGTTCATTTTTATTAATGTAAGGACAGGGATAGAACTACCGATGGAGTCATTTTGACTAATCGCAATTTTTATGTCTCTTCTGTGACTACATTTTTCCGAATTCCGGCTTGAAACTCGGTGACTTTTACTCATTTATAATACGAAAAAAGATTTTATGACTATAAATAATTTTTTTTAAAAAAGAGAACCTTTTTTTCAAAATTTACCTTTAATTACCAAAGGGAGTAATTTTGACTCCCTACTATATTTTGCTAGTCGCTAAATGTTATTATTTCTTTGAGTTATCATTTGCTTGTATGTTTAGAATAAGTTTCGAATAAATGTTGGCTTAGACTTAGAATAATTAGCATTTTTGCAAATATACTTGACATACACAGGACATACACAGGACATCCGTCAATGAACCAGTGAAATCTCGAGTGGACTACATAATTTCTGCAGAATACGGCCTGCAGTTTTATTAATTGCTAATATTGCTAGAAGAAGTGCGCTAAAGCCTGACGATATTCTTGTGATTTTGGATTCTATACTGGAGAACTATTCAGAATGTGAAACGGAGGAAAATCAATTTGATGCTGACACTGACAAAGATTTCAGTTCTCAAAACTTTTCTAGTGAATCTGAAGATTCAGAAGGAGCAAGTTATGTATATTTATTTGTTCTTACATACACTGAGTTACAAAACAAAAATACAAAATATTCAACAACTTTTTTTCAAGATGTTGCAAGCTCATGAATTGGGATCACGCTAGTGCGGCGATGTTTGTTATGATTTGGTAGCTGAGGAGGGCAGGAGCAAATACCGCAAAGGCAGCCAAACACCAGAGAGGTTGTGATGTAATAGGTTGCAGACCCCTAAACTAACCGCACAACTAGAAGCAGCCGTGGGACGTTCCTACGGTGCCCTAGACGCCACGTCACAGCCGGAGAGATTAGCTACCCCTGAAGATGGAAAGAGGAAAAGCTAACTGCCCCGGAGTAGAGCCTCAAGGAACAGGAAGCCCCCAAACATATAATGGCGGTTAGACAAGATGAAAACACGAACGCAGACAGAAAATAGATTGAGCAAACGCTGAGGCCAAAACTGTCTAGATAGGACAGTACAGGAGAGAATACTCTCTGCAACCCAGCAAAACCCTAGGAAAAACTCCAACACCTCTGATTCCAAAAATGCTGGGACCACACGGTCTCGACCACCTATATTAGATCTCTGGTGTGAACACACAGCTACCCAGCAGTAAAAAAATCACAGGAACAGAGCAAATGAACAAATACAAAAAGATAACAGAGACCAGCACAAGCCCCCAAAGGGGACCCGGCTGAACTTAAAAGCAAGGCAGCAAAAAACAAGGAAAATCAAACTACAGAAAAAAAAAACAGAAAGTGACTTATCTGAATGATAGCAGGAGACAGCTGAAAAACAAGCTGATTTCCAACCTAGACCAGGAAGTAACAATTGATCACCGGCGAGGATCATGGGAGGTCAGCTCACTTATATCAGGCCAGTCTGTCCCCCCTGATGACCATTCATCAATTGCAGGTGGTGGACTTTTGCTGTTCAACATAGGTTCAATACCCTCAGCAACCACCAGAGGGAGCCCCAGCTCCGAAGTCATCTCCAACACGTTCACAACAGTACCCCCCCTTGAGGAGGGGTCACCGAAAACCTCGCGTGCGCCACCAGGCCGATCAGGATGAGCTCGGTGATAGGCACGGACCAGTCTCTCAGCATGATTGTCAGAAGCAGACACCCAAGAAATGTCCTCCTGACCATAGCCTTTCCACTTAGCCAGGTACTGGAGTCTCCGCCTAGCCAAACGAGAATCCAATATCTTCTTAACTTCATACTCCAAATTGCCCTCAACCAAAACAGGATCAGGAGGCGCAGCCATAGAAACCACTGGCTCGACAAAACTCTTCAATAAAGATTTGTGGAATACGTTGTGAATCTTAAATGTTCCTGGAAGAAGCAAATTGAAGGAAATGGGATTAAGAATTTCCACAATCTTATAAGGTCTGATGAACCTTGGCTTAAATTTTGGAGACGCAACCTTCATAGGGATATTTTTTGAGGACAACCAAACCAAGTCAACCACTTTAAATCGAGGACCATCAGTCCTATGCCGGTTGGCAAACCGCTGGGCCTTCTCCTGAGAGAGAGACAACTTATCCACTACTTGATCCCAAATCTGCTGCATTCTCTCCACAATAGAGTTAACACCCGGACAGACAGAAGCCTCCATCTGCCCTGAAGAAAATCAAGGATGAAACCCGAAATTGCAGAAAAATGGAGACATCAAGGTGGCAGAGCTAGCCCTATTATTCAAAGCATACTCAGCCAAAGGCAAAAAAGAGACCCAGTCATCTTGATCAGCAGACAAAAAACATCTCAAATGAGTCTCCAAGGTCGGGTTCGTTCTCTCGGTTTGTCCATTGGTCTGAGGGTGGAACGCAGAGGAGAAAGACAGCTGAACTCCCAGTTTGGAACAAAATGTCCTCCAAAATCGTGAAACAAACTGGACTCCTCTGTCAGACACAATGTTCTCTGGAATGCCGTGCAACCGAACCACCTATTGAAACAACAAGGGCACCAACTCGGAGGAAGATGGGAACTTAGGTGGTGGCACAAGATGGATCATCTTGGAAAACCTATCACAGATCACCCAAATAACGGTCATTCTCTGAGAGACAGGGAGTTTGGAAATAAAATCCATAGAGATATGGGTCCATGGCCTCTTGGGCACAGGCAATGGCATTAACAAACCACTATAGCGAGAGCAAGGTTTGGACCGAGAACAAGTCCCACAGTACTGCACAAAGTCCCTGATGTCACGAGACAAAGTGGGACACCAAAAGGACCGACTCACCAAATCTCTGGTACCAAAAATACCAGGATGGCCAGCCAACGTGGAACAATGAATCTCAGACATCACATTCTTCCTCCACTGGTCTAGGACAAACAATTTCCCAAAAGGGCAGCATTCTAGCTTATCCCCCTGAAATTCCTCCAAAGCCAGTCTCAAATTGGGCGATATAGCGGAAAGAACCACACCCTCCTTCAGTGTAACAACAGGTTCAGTTACCTCAGGAGAATCCGCAAAGAAACTTCTCGAGAGGGCATCCGCCTTAATATTCTTAGTGCCCGGGAGAAAAGAGACGACAAAATTCAAACGTGTGAAAAACAAGGCCCATCTGGCCTGTCTTGGATTAAGTCGCTTGGCTGATTCAAGACAAACCAGGTTCTTATGGTCAGTGAGGACCATCACCTGATGCTTGGCTCCTTCCAGCCAATGCCTCCACTCTTCAAAAGCGCACTTCGCAGCCAATAACTACCAATTTCCCACATCATAAGTACGTTCAGCTGGGTAAAATTTTCGAGAGAAGGAAGCACAAGCATTACTCTTAGAGGTCTCCGGATCCCTTTGGGACAAAACGGCTCCTGCACCAATCTCAGAAGCATCAACCTCCACCTGAAATGGTAGAGAAACATCAGGTTGCCGTAGAACAGGAGCAGAAGTGAATCTCCGCTTAAGCTCCTGAAACGCAGAAACTGCCTCAGGAGACCAATTCACTACATCAGAACCCTTTTTGGTCAAATCAGTCAGTGGTTTCACAATACCAGAGAAATTACCTATAAATTTACGATAAAAATTAGCAAAACCCAAAAATCTCTGAAGAGCCTTCAATGTAGTGGGTTGAACCCAATCACAAATGGCCTGAACTTTGACTGGGTCCATTTCAATAACAGACGGAGACAAAATGAATCCCATAAATGAATCCTTCTGTAAGCCAAAAAGACATTTTGATCCCTTCACATACAATGCATTTTCTCCCAAACTCCGGAATACATTCCAAACATGTTCCACATGAGAATTCCAGTCATTGGAAAAATTCAAGATATCGTCCAAATAAACGATAAGAAATGTATCCACGAAATCCCGGAAAATATCGCTCATAAAGGATTGGAATACGGAAGGGGCATTAGTGAGCCCAAATGACATCACTAGGTACTCAAAATGCCCCTCTGGGGTATTAAACGCCGTCTTCCATTCATCTCCGTGCTTGATGCGAATAAGATTATACGCCCCCCTAAGGTCAAGCTTGGTAAACCAACTAACACTTTTCACTATGGAAAATAGGTCAGAAATCAAGGGTAACGGATATTGATATTTAACAATGATCTTATTCAGGAGAAGATAGTCAATACACGACCTCAATGAACCATCCTTCTCGGCCACAAAGAAAAATCCGGCGCCCAAGGGTGAAGAGGATGGTC
>VIAB01034439.1:0-10776 GCA_009801035.1 Oophaga pumilio
CCCACAGCCATCTTGGATCCGGGGGCCTGCAGGGAGGAGGCCCCCGGAACAATGCGATCACATGGCGTTGCTATGAGGGTCTCAGGGAAGCACGCAGGGAGCCCCCTCCCTGCGCGGTGCTTCCCTATGCCACCAAAATGCAGCGATCATGTTTGATCGCAGTGTTCTGGGGGTTAAAGTGCCGGGTGTCAGCTGTGAGAATCAGCTGACACCCGGCCGCGATCGGCCACGCTCCCCCCATGAGCACGTCCGATCGCATCTGACGTACTATCCCATCCATGGTCATACTAGCCCAGGTCCCATGGATAAGATAGGATAGGATAGTATGTCTAATGTCAGAAAGGAGTTAAAAGGCCCTTTGCTCATTCACAGGTCGGGGGGGGGGGGGGGGGGGAAGGTCACAGGGGCTCATTGTTTCACCAAGCTTGTTCAATATGTCATTAGCATATTAGCAAACAACATATTCACTGACCCTGTGGAAAGATAATAGTACAGTACTGTGAGAGCTGATATCAGATGGCATCAGCCATTCATCAATTAACAAATAACATCCTACAAGAAAACACCATGAAAATCAGTAAAATATTAACAGACAAAATGATACCCACATACCATATCCCAACATCACATTTATAACACCAGCTTGAAAATGGATTTTAAAATCCGAAATGTTGGCCTACTGCAATGTATGTTCAGTAAATGCACTTAATACTTGGTCGGGGCTCATTCTGCATCAATTACTGCATCAATGTGGCATGGCATGGAGGCGATCAGCCTGTGACACTGCTGAGGTGTTATGGAAGCCGAGGTTACTTTGATAGCAGCCTTCAGCTTTTCTGCATTGTTGGGTCTAGTGTCTCATCTTCCTCTTGACAATACCCCATAGATTCAAGGTCAGACAAGTTTGCTGGCCAATCAAGTACGGTGATACTGTTGTTTTTAAACTTAAACTTGGAACTTTTGGCAGTGTGGACCGGTGCCAAGTCCTACTGGAGAATGAAATTTCCAACTCCAAAAAGCTTGTCAGCAGAGGGAAGCATGAAGTGCTCTAAAATTCCCTGGTAGACGTCTGTGCTGACTTTGGTGTTGATAAAACACAGTGGATCTACACAAACTGATGACATGGCTCCCCAAACCATCACTGATTGTGGAAACTTCATACTAGACCTCAAGCAGCTTGGATTGTGTGCCTCTCCATTCTTCCTCGAGACTCTGGGACCTTGATGTCCAAATTAAATTCAAAATTTACTTTTATCTGAAAACAACACCTTGGACCACTGAGCAACAGTCCTGTTCTTTTTCCCGTCTCTCATGATGGCACACATGAGAGAGGGGATCCGTCCAGTCAGGACAGGAAACCTTCTGAAATAAAAGGGCGGTACCTCTCCCTCGCTTCAGTTTGGTTTCCTGTCCTGACAGGGATCCTTGTGTTGAACACGGCGGTCCACTCACCCACTCATGTGCCGGCGTGGAAGAACGGGCAGTGCCTGTGCGCCGGACGTCAGGGGCTGGAAGCACCGTCCGCGGATCCCCCGGGGTTCAGCGTCCGAGCGGGCGTTAAAGCGGCATGGCAGGGGTCCTTGGGCTTCTCCATGGCTGCCACGCCGCTCCTCCTTCCCTCCATTTCATTCAGGGCAGCCGCTCCGGGTCGCGTGTGCCGGAAGTCACATGCAAGGTACGCTGGGAATGGGCGTGCCCGTGTAACGTCAAAGGGCGGCGCTGGATCCAAGATGGCGGCGCCCATGACAAAAAACGCAGACCGGTGTATACCCATCCCGGCGGCGTGACGGGGAGGAGAGTGCAGTGGATCCCTCATAAAGGAGGGATAGCCACAGAAAATGCACTCATGTCCAATACTTCAACATGGAAGTGGGGCAAGAGGAGCCACAGCAGCAGAAAACATATTCTCAGGAGCTCTCATCAGATGCCTTGCCGGCCCGCCAGCATATCAGGAGCCGCTCCAGTGGTAAGGGCGGTAGCCGTTCTGACCGGCAAGACCCTTCAACGTCCAGGAGGGACGCCATACGTGCATCTGACCAGCCTCCGAAACCGGTACCCGTGATTGTCAGCAGGTGATGAGTGATCTACGTGAATGTCGCCCTGTGGTAACGGGGGTCTATATTTCTGTTTCGATCACTAGGGGAAGAAGTCTAGCCGTAAAACAAAGAACAGAGAATGTGCCCTATGCCTAAACCCGCTGGCAATTCAGTGGAAGAAAGATCTCTGTGCAGATTGTATCACTAAGACCATACGGGATGAAACCCCGGACTTGGTCATCAACCTCAAGGCCTTAATACAGGAGGAAGTGAAAGGCGCCCTAAAAGCAACCCTTAAAAAAACAGTGAAAAAAAGCCACAAACAGGATTCTGATTCAGAAGCCTCTCTAGGCTAGAGAAGCCGGGAAAGATCCCTATCTCCCTCTGCAGCCTCATCTTCTCCCCAGCCCTCAAAATCCTCCTCAGATAGCGATATAGGGGGCCGGCCATGCTTCCCGACGGAAGATGTAGAGAGACTAGTAAAAGCGGTCAGATCTACAATGGGCCTTAAGGAGGAGAAAACACCTAGGTCACTAGAGGACATTATGTTTGGTGGGTTGGAGGAGAAAAGAAAACGCACCTTCCCCGTTAACAGCAAAATAAAAGCTTTAATCGGCAAAGAATGGAAAAAGCCAGAGAGGTCAGGTACCTTACCCTCTACATCAAAAAGGAGGTACCCATTTGAGGAGAAGGACTCAGAAAATTGGGAAAAAATCCCCAAAATTGATGGTGCCGTGGCTAAGTCCTCAAAAAAGTTATCTCTGCCATTTAGAGGATTCAGGCGTTCTAAAAGATCCACTTGACAAAAAGGCAGACGGCTTCCTAAGACACATTTGGGAAGTATCAGCAGGGGGTTTAAAACCAGCAATAGCTGGCACTTGTACGGCCCGTACCCTCATGATCTGGCTACAACAGCTAGAAGAGCAAATAAAGGATAAAGTTCCAAGGGGCGATATATTAAAAGATATCACTAATGCATGGGGCAGCAGCTTTTTTAGCAGATGCCTCAGCAGATTCTGCAAGACTAACAGCCAAAGCGGCAGGCTTGTCCAATGCGGCAAGACGGGCCTTATGGCTTAAAGGGTGTCCGGGGGATTTGGCATCTAATCATAGACTGTGTTCCATTCCATGTGACGGTCAACTTCTTTTTGGCAAAAAATTACAGGATATTTTGGAATATGCTGGAGATAGAGTTCCTTTCCCCGATTTCCTGGAGAAACCAAGAAACCTCCTTTTCGGAGGAGAAGGTTTAACCGAGGTCGTCCCCCGAGAGACAGGAAAAATTGGGACTACAAAGAAAGGAGAGTGTCGGGCTATATGTTCAAGGGGCCCTCTACGTCTGCCAAAAAATCTCCCCAATGACATCAGATCAGAGGTAGGGGGAAGGCTTTCTCTCTTCCTTTCTGCCTGGGCAAACATCTCCCCCAGTACTTGGGTGCTAAATATAATCAAAGATGGATTAAGAATACAATTCATCCATCCACCCAAGAAAACTTTTATTATAACTCCCCGAAGGAGGTCCCAAGAGCAACAACAGGCCCTGGAGACAGAGGTCTTGAGTCTTGTAAAAAAAACAAGTCCTACAGAAAGTTCCAGCTCGGGAGGAACGAAAGGGGGTTTTACTCCCCCCTCTTCTTGATACAAAAGCCGGATGGTTCTCTGAGAACCATAGTCAATCTAAAGAGGCTCAATCAGTGCATAGACAATTGCTCATTCAAGATGGAGTCAATCAATACGGCTATAAAAATCTTGTTCCAGCACTGCTTCATGGCAGTGATAGACCTAAAAGAGGCGTATTATCATATCCCAATCCATCAGGAGTATCGGAAATACCTGAGGGTAGCACTCGATGTTCATGGTCAGATCACACACTATCAGTACGCAGCTCTGCCGTTCGGCCTGTCTACAGCTCCCAGAGTCTTCACCAAAGTAATGGTGGAGGTAATGTCATATCTTCGCACCAGGGACGTAATGGTTGTCCCATACCTGGACGACCTTCTTGTGGTAGGGAGGTCGGAGGACCACTGCACTCAGCAAGTAGAAGAAGTCACATCTACACTGACAGGATTGGGATGGATAGTAAACATTCCCAAGTCAAGATTAACACCAGTGAAAGTGCAATCCTTCCTAGGATTAATACTGGACTCCGAACGACAGCTCTGCCTTCTTCCAGAGAACAAAGTAGCCAAGATAAGGGGCCTAGCTCTTTCAGCAATACAACAACCGGCTATGACGCTGAGAAATGCAATGTCCCTCTTAGGCTCATTAACATCATGTATTCCCGCGGTAGAGTGGGCACAGTTCCACCTAAGACAGCTGCAATGGGAAGTTCTGTCGGCACAGAAACAATTAAAAGATCGTTTAGAAGGGGAGCTACGCCTTTCATCGGACGTAAGAGACTCTCTAATCTGGTGGACTGTGGAGAAGCATCTAACAGCCGGTGTCCTGTGGCAAAAACCAGTCAATGACATCATCATAACGGACGCAAGCGCTAAAGGGTGGGGAGCACACCTGAAATCTCATTCAGTGCAAGGAACCTGGCCCTCGCAGGAAAAGGATCACAGCTCGAATACAAAAGAACTGTGGGCAGTAGAAAAGGCCGTGAGATATTTTCTACCCTTGCTTCAAGGTCGCCATGCCCGAGTAATGACGGACAATCGTGCAGTAGTAGCCTACATCAACCACCAGGGGGGAACGAAGTCTGGAGGCCTCATGGAAATATCGAACCTACTGTTCCAGTTAGCAGAACAACATCTGTTATCCATCACAGCACTGCACATAAGGGGTGTCGAGAACATACAAGCAGACTTCCTGAGTCGCAAACACCTGAGACAGGGGGAATGGTCCCTAAACCCCCAAGTTTTTCAACAAATAGTTCAGGCCTGGGGCAAACCGGAAATGGACTTGTTCGCAACCTCACGCAACAGAAAAGTCAGGAAATTCTGCTCACTAACTCCAAGAGAGCATCCGGTCACGGTAGATGCCTTACAGATTCCCTGGCCTACGCGTTCCCCCTGATGACAATGATTCCGATAGTAGTCCGGAAAATCAGGGAAGATCAAGCGAGAATAGTTCTCATAGCTCCATTTTGGCCTCGTAGGCCTTGGTTCTCCCTTCTAAGGCATATGTCACTTACAGATCCATGGATCTTACCAGAAATTCCAGACCTGCTCACCCAGGGACCAGTGATCCACTCTCAAGTGAAAGGCTTCCATCTGGCAGCCTGGAATTTGAGAGGGCGTTACTAAGTTGCCAAGGGTTCTCACCAGGGTTAATCTCCACCCTGTTGAAGAGTAGGAAACCTGTCACATCCAGAATTTACGATAGAACATGGAAAAAGTTCCTAGACTTCCTGGGGGAACCTTTAGGACATGTAGCTCTGGTGGGATCTATCCTAGAATTTTTACAGGCAGGGCTACAACTCGGGTTAGCAACCAGCACCCTCAAAGTCCAGGTTTCGGCTCTAGGAGCCCTATATAACTGCAATCTAGCATCTTTTAAATGGATTTCCAGGTTCATTAAAGCTTGTGGCAGGTCTAGACCGGTTATTATTCCCAAGATACCACCCTGGGATCTAAATCTAGTCTTAAGGTACTGCCACACTACACGATCCCGCTAACGATCTCGTTAGCGTCGCATACTAATGAGATCGCTAGCGGGATCGTTATCATATCGCTAGTAGCAGCTTAATTTAGCGATATCGTTAAGGACGCTATCGCGGTTAGCGATCTCCTTAACGACTTTAGCGGTACAAAAGTACCGCTAAATCGCTAAAAAAAGGTGCTACACTTAGCGATTTATACTTACCAGCAGGGCGCCGACGATGAAAATAGGGTCCGGAACGATGTCAGCGACGAGCGAGATCACAGCAGGATCTCAGCAGGGAGCTCGTCGCTGACAGATGCCGCACACAACAACATCACTAACGGGATCGCTAAATAGTGACGTTTTTTAGCGATCCCGTTAGCGATGTTGTTTAGTGTGGCATACCCTTTAGAGGCATTAACCACAGGTCCCTTTGAGCCATTGCATGAACTATCACCAAAAATACTCACACTTAAAACAGTGTTACTAGTTGCCCTAACATCGGCACGTAGAGTAAGCGACCTACAGGCTCTGTCGGTACGCTTCCCATATACTCAAATTTTTGATGATAGAGTAGTCCTAAGACCAGACCCGGCCTATCTCCCCAAGGTGGTCCTCAAGTTTCATAGGACTCAGGAAATCACCTTGCCATCATTCTGCAATAATCCTAGAAACCTTGTGGAGCAGAGATTCCATACGTTAGATGTAAGAAGAGCTATACTTAAATACATGTCAGTAACTAGTCACTGGAGGAAGGATGAGGCCCTATTTGTAGCCTTTCAGAGTAGTAGAAAAGGGTATGGGGTAGCCAAAAGTACCATTGCCGGATGGATCAGGGAGGCCATTATGTTATCTTACTCTGCGAGTGGCGCTCCAGTTCCTAAAGGCATCAAGGCTCACTCCACCAGAGCCGTGGCTACCTCCTGGGCAGAGAAGGCTGAGGTAACGATTGAGCAAATCTGTAAAGCCGCTACTTGGTCCTCACCTTCCACCTTTTTCAAGCACTATCGGCTAGATCTATCTTCCTCTACTGACCTAACCTTTGGTAGAAGGGTGCTGCAAGCGGTGGTCCCTCCTTAAGGTATTTTCATTCTACAAAAGTGTCTCATGTGTGCCATCATGGTAGACGGGAAAACACGAAGATTACTTACCGGTAGCCGGTTTTTCCGGAGCCCATGACGGCACCTGTATATTCCCCCCCTTATCACTTCTTTGGTGTGCACTAGAGTTGGGTGTATTTTTAGTTAATAAAATATGGAGATATTTTTTACCATGTGTACTAACCAAGGGAGCCTCTCATGCTCTGTAAACCAACTGAAGCGAGGGAGAGGTACCGACCTTTTATTTCAGAAGGTTTCCTGTGCTGACTGGGCGGATGCCCTCTCTCATGTGTGCCGTCATGGGCTCCGGAAAAACCGGCTACCGGTAAGTAACCTTGATGTTTCCTCTTTGACCCAGGTAATAAATAACAAAAGACTGGCTGGCACATCCAAGCTAGTGTGAATAGGTGCATACCAGGAGCAGCTACCTCCATATACAATATACAAAAAAAAGGTTGCACTCTATCATGCTAAAGCATGTCAATGTGAAATATATGAAATATGAATAGCAATATGTCTTCTGAATACTAGGAAAAAAATATCAGATGCTTTGCACATAATTTGACCAAATCATGCCTGCCCATCAACCAACGTCAAGGAGGTCTCAAAAGACTGATGGGTCCCTATCCATGTGAATACCTCTCTTAGTCTGATGTCTGAATTCCTGGGTGAATGTGGACACCTCTCTCAGTGAAGTTTACATTTATGGTTAGGAACCTGCTGTAAATGAAATCACCACATGGTGAAGGGCCGAGTGCTTGGTCAGTAAGCTAACATACAAATAACAAAAGACTGACTGGCACATCCAAGCTAGTCTGAATAGGTGCATACCAGGAGCATATACAATAAACAAAAAAGGTTGCACTCTATCATGCTAAATCAATATTTCACATTGACATGCTTTGGCATGATAGAGTGCAATCTTTTTTTGTGGAATGAGACACTTGTAGCCCATGTCCTGGATACGTCTGTGTGTGGTGGCTCTCCAGCAGTAGTCCATTCCTTGTGAATCTCCCCCAAATTTTTGAATGGCTGTTTCTTAACAATCCTTTCAAGGCTGCGGTTATCCTGGTTGCTTGTGCACCTTTTTCTACCACACTTTTTCCTTCCACTCAACTTTCCATTAATATGCTTGGATATAGCAATCTCTGAACAGCCAGCTTCTTTAGCAATGACATTTTGTGGCTTACCCTACTTTTGGAGTGTGTCAATGGCTGCCTTCTGGACATCTGTCAAGTCAGCAGTCTTCCCCATGATTGTGGAGCCTACTGAAACAATAAGAGACCTTTTTAAACGCTTAAGAAGCCTTTTCAGGTGATTTTTTTTGTTAAATATTCAAACTTACTGAGATAATGACATTTGGGTTTTCATTGGCTGTAAGCCATAATCAACTTTAAAAGAAATAAGCACTTGAAATAGATCACTCTGTTTATAGTGACTCTATATAATATGAGTTTAACTTTTTGTATTGAAGAACTGAAAAAAAAAACTTTTTGATATTCTAATTTTGAGAGAAGCACCTGTACATATTCTCATCCACACAAGTCATTGAAGATTTCTTCTTATAATTGTCTGGGTAAAGGACATTCTAATTAATCTACAATTCATCTCACTTCTTTTCGAAATTCTTCAGTTCTTCCAGTCTCGTCTCATTGGTGCTTCTGTACAAGGTTGACTTTTCTTTTCTGAGAAACGAGAGCCTCCCTGACATGATGGTTTCACTTCAAGAATGGCAGATCCTTTGCTCCCCCTATATGAACAAAGATAGCAAAGGATGTATCTCTAACAAAATGGGGTTGCTACATGAAGGGCAAGAAAGTAAAGGGGACATGGTCTCTGAGAGAGACACTCCTGTTATCCAACCTCAGAGAGATGAGAGCAGTTCAGAGAGCTCTTTCTCCTTTTTACCCATCTATTTGAGGGAAAGCCGTAAGAGTTATGTCCGACAACCATACGACAATATCCTACATAAGCTACCAGGGAGGTAAAAGATTCATATTCTCACTAAATGTGCCGATCTCTATTTGGGCAGAGACCAGATTGAAACAGTTGACAGCCATGCATATCAAGGAAAGCAGAATGCAGAATGTCCTATCAGGCAGGCTAAGTCGAAGTCTACGTCTCTTTGGGTAGTGGACTTTGGACCAGAGAATTTTCCATTGCATTACGGAGTTATGGGGGAATCGTTAGATCGACTTGATAGCTACCTGAGAGAACACAATTGTAGATCGCTTTTGCCCCCTCTACAAGAGCGACAGGCCATGGGCAGTCAATACCATGGAAGCTCCAGTTAATGTATGTATTTCTGCCTATAGTGATGATTTCCAGAGTGTTGAAAAAGGTTAAGAGAGAGCAGGCCTTGATGATGATTTGCCCATATGGGCCTAAGAAGGCATGGTTCACACCTCTGATGGTTATGATACTTCCCATCATCCCTCATCTTGTGACTTTGGATGGCTGATGTCCTCACCTGGACCACTTTCATCTGAGGTTGATCGCCCCATTTTAAATAATATGGGGCAATCAGAAGCTGTAGTTAATACCCTCCTCCATTCCAGAGTTGCGAGCAGCAACAAGACCTTTTCTAGAATCAGAAAGGGTTTTTTTTGGCCTGGTGTATCAAGAACAAGGAGTACCTTGCAGAACATCCTGGACTTTCTGCAACACTGTTTTGACAAGGGTCTCAAGTCTAATACTGTACGAGTATGGATATCTGCCCTGGCAGCAGTACTGGGGAAAAAGTTGTCCCATTAACCACTTATCCAGAGGTTTATGAAAGCGGTCAAAAGAACTCGACCTACTCTCCCAGACCCAGTTCCCAGATGGGATCTGGGCCTTGTCTTGGAGCAACTTTGTAAGGCTCCTTTAGAACTTCTGGAGTCGGTAGATATAAAGTATTTATCCCTCAAGAGCTGTTTCTTTGTGGAAGAGAGACATATCTTGTGTTTCTATAGAATCGAGTTCTGTTAAGAACACTTCATTCCTTTACCCCTAAAGTACCTTTCTTCTCTAATATAAACCAACAATGATAACTTCCAGTTATTTTCCCGGATCCCTCTTCTGAGGAAATGAGAATCCTGCATACCATGGATGATGACAGGGCCCTGAAGGCATACTTGGGTTGCACAGAACAGTATAGGAAGTCATAACATCTCTTCCTTTTCAGAAGAGAACAGAGGTCAGAAGGTATCAAAGGTGTCCTTATCCAGATAGTTGAGACAGATTATTACTATTTGCTATGTGCAAGCAGGCTGTCAAGCCGCACAGGCTATAAAAGCTCACTCAACTAGGTCTTTATCTACATCATGAGCTGAAAGATGCTGCAAACCAATTGAGCAGGTTTGCAGGACAGCCTCTTGGAGCTCTGCCCTGATCTTCATAACACATTGTAGGCTAGACATTCGAAAATCTGGAGAGTCAGCCATTGGCATAGTGGTCCTACTGTTCGCTGTTCAAAGTACCCACCCAAATGAGGCTTGACTGTTATATATCTATTGGTACTTCTGCGGTAGGACTACAAGGAAAGCAAAGTTTCTTGCCAAAAATTGTCTTTCCAGTTGTTCTAAGCATCAGCATAGATTTTTCCTCCCAATAAAAATTGTGGGTTTTTTTCTGCAGTTTTTGGTGTAGGGTTTCATGAATATATGTGATAAGTACACAGGGAGGGTAGGTAGCTAGTAGGTGTGTGTGTGTAACAACTGAAATTATGTCTTATATTCTAGGTTCTTCAAAGTAGCCACCTTTTGCTTTGATGACTGCTTTGCACACTCTTGGCATTCTCTTGATGAGCTTCATCGGAAATGGTCTTCCAGCAATCTTGAAGGAGTTCCCAGAGATGCTTATCAATTGTTGGCCCTTTTGCCTTCACTCTGCGGTCCAGCTCAACCCAAACCATCTCGACTGGGTTCAGGTCTGGTGACTATTGAGGCCAGGTCATCTGGCTTAGCACCCCATCACTCTCCTTCTTGGTCAAATAGCCCTTGTCCTGTTGAAAAATAAATGATGTTCCAGCTAAATGCAAACCAGATGGAATAGCATGTTGCTGCAAGATGCTG
>VIAB01034443.1:16907-28445 GCA_009801035.1 Oophaga pumilio
GTGTCATTCTCAAAACTTTTGGCCATGACTGTACACATAGAATAGATAGATATACAGATGGTAGTGACATATACAATTAGTACAGTGTGTGCACAGCTTTCTGTACATGTATTTAACTATTAAAATATTATTTTGCTGAAAAAAATGGCATGGGCTCCCACATAATTTTCTTAACCAGCAGAGAGAAAGCCAAAGGCCATTGATATAGGCCCCCAGCCTAAAAAGAGCAGCCCGCAGCTGCCCAGAAAAGGCACATCTGTTAGATGCACCAATTCTGGTGCTATACCCGGCTCTTCCCACTCGCCCTGTAGCAGTGGCAAGTGAGGTTCATATTTGTGGGGTTGATGTCACCTTTTTATTGCCTGGTGACATCAAGCTCACGGATTACTAATGGAGAGGCATCTATAAGACACCTATACATTACTAATGTTTTAGTCATAAGGTAAATAAACACACAGCCATAATAAAGTCCTTTATTAGTAATAACACTAAACAAAATGTTACTTTTTTTATTTAAAAATAACAAACACAATTATACTTACATAACGCCTAATTCCACTGAATCCCAGCAGTGACTAGCAGTGACATCATAGACGTTGCTGCCGGTCACTGAGGCTGCACTCTCAGCCAGGCAAAACTGCGGTGACCTCAGCTCCATTGGAAAAAGTCAGTGAGTTCACCACATTTCAAGCTTAGTGACACCACAGCAGATCACCATGAGAATTTTTCATCGTGATCTGCGGTGAAGTCACTGAGCTTGAACTGCGGTGACCTCATCACTGACTTTTTCCCACAGTGCTGAGGTCACCACAGTTCAGTCTGACTGGGAATGCAGCCTCAGTGCCCGGCAGTAACCTCAATGATGTCACCGCTAGTCACTGATACTGCGATCGCAGCAGCTAATTCATTAGTGGTTCTCAGCCTGGACGGTCGCATCTTAGCACTGACCAGGTTGAAAACTATTAATCCTCCAGACATGGATTATGGCGTGGGAATTATGAAGGAGAGGTGATTGATATTGTTGCTTTTTATTTTTATTTTATTACAGGAGACGAGGGATTCAGTGGAATTAGGCTTTAGGTGAATATAACTGTGTTTGTTATTTTTAAATAAAAAAGGAAAAGTGTGTTTAGTCTTGTTTCCAATAAAGGACTTTATTCTGGCTGTTTGTTTATTTACCATACAACTATAGGATTAGTAATGGATAGGTGTCTTATAGATACTTCTCCATTAGTAATCCATGTTCTTGATGTCACCAGACAATACAAAGGTGAAATCAACCCTACAAATTTGAACCCCACTTGCCAACCCTACAGGGCAAGTGGGAATAGTTGGGCAAAGCACCAGAATTTGCCCATCTAATAGATGAGCCTTTTCTGGGCCCCTGCGAGCTGCTATTTTTAGGCTGGAGGGGTTATAATCCATGGCCCCTTAGAAGCCTGAGAATTCTAGCCCCCACCTGTCAGCTTTAGCAAGGCTGGTTGTTAAAAATAGGGGGGAACCACACTTTGTTAACTATTTATTTAAATAATTAAAAATACGGCTTGGGGACCCCTCTATTCTTGATAACCAGCCTTGCTAACACTGTATAAGGAGTTCGGATGTTCTATGGAGCCTGTTTTGCCCTTGTCCAAGATGGAGTCTAGTACCTTGCCCTGTCCTGGAACTTCCTGTCTGTCCTGCTATTTAAGTCCAGGTTGGGAGATTCTTCGTGCCTGAGTATTTTGTTGCTGTTTGCTTTTGAGCTTCCTCCAGGCTTGCCTCTGGAGTTCCTGCTGCTACTCGTTACTCGGTGTGTTATGTTATGGTAGCTGAGGAGGCAGGAGCAAAAAATCCCATAGGCAGCCAAATACCAGAGAGATTGGAAACTAATAGGTTGCAGACCCCTAAACTAACCGCACAACTAGAAGCAGCCGTGGAGCGTACCCACGGTGGTCCTAGACGCCTCGGCACAGCCGGAGAGATAGCTTTCCCTGAAGATGGAAAGAGGAAAGCTAACTTCCCCGGAGTAGACCCCAAAAGAGTAGGAAGCCCCCAAACATATAATGGCGGTTAGACGAGATGAAAATACGAACAAAGACAGAAAATAGATTGAGCAAACGCTGGGGCCCAAAACTGTCTAGATAGGACAGCACAGGAGAGAATACTTTCTGCAACCCAGAAAAACCCTAGGAAAAACTCCAACACTTCTGAATCCAAAAACACTGAGACAACACGGTCTCGTCCACCTATATCAGATCTCTGGTGTCGACACGCAGCTACCCAGCAGAAAAATATCACAAGAACTGAGCAAATGAACAAATACAAAAAACAAACGGAGACCAGCCAAAGTCCCCCATAGGGGACCCGGCTGAAGACAAAAAGCAATGCAGCAAAAACAAGGAATTCAAACCACAGTAAAAAAAACTGAAAGAGACTTATCTGAATGCAAGCAGGAGACAGCAGGAAAACAAGCTGAATTCCAAACTAAACCAGGAAGAATAATTGATCACCGGCGAGGATCATGGGAGATCAGCTCACTTATATCAGGCCAGTCAGTACCAACTGACACCCACTCGTTATCTGCGGGTGTAGGACTCTTGGTATTCAAGATAGGTTCAATACCCTCAGCAACCACCAGAGGGAGCTTCAGCTCCGAAGTCATCTCCAAAATGTTCACAACAGTACCCCCCCTTGAGGAGGGGTCACCAAACCCTCACTTGTGCCACCAGGACGATCAGGATGAGCTCGGTGATAGGCACGGACCAGTCTTTCAGCATGAATGTCAGAAGCAAACACCCACGAATTGTCCTTCTGACCATAGCCTTTCCACTTCACCAAGTACTGGAGTCTCCGCCTGACCAAACAAGAATCCAATATCTTCTCAACCACATACTCCAAATTGCCCTCAACCAAAACAGGATCCGGAGGCGCAGCCATAGGAACCACTGGCTCGACAAATCTCTTCAATAAAGATTTGTGAAATACGTTGTGAATCTTGAATGTTACTGGAAGAAGCAAACAGAAGGAAACGGGATTAATAATCTCCACGATCTTATAAGGTACAATGAACCTTGGCTTAAATTTTGGAGACGCGACCCTCATAGGGATATTTTTTGAGGATAACCAAACGAAGTCACCCACTTTAACTCGAGGACCATCAGTCCTATGTCGGTTGGTAAACCGCTGGACCTTCTCCTGAGGGAGAAACAGCTTATCCACTACTTGATCCCAAATCAGCTGCATTCTCTCCACAATATAGTCAACACCAGGACAGACAGAAGCCTCCACCTGCCCTGAAGAAAATCGAGGATGAAACCCGAAATTGCAGAAAAATGGAGACATCAAGGTGACAGAACTAGCCCTATTATTCAAAGCAAACTCAGCCAAAGGCAAAAAAGAGACCCAGTCATCTTGATCAGCAGACACAAAACATCTCAAATAAGTCTCCAAGGTCTGGTTTGTTCTCTCAGTTTGTCCATTGGTCTGAGGGTGGACACATGTGTGCAACAAGTATTACACACATGAACACTGACATCTCCGGTACCGTTTTGACATTAGCACGAGCGCTGTGGGAAAATTTCTAATGACGCTCACGCTGACATCAGATAGGTGAAGTCAGTTCGTTGGCTGTGAACTCCAAGTACCTTTCTAAAGCCACCAGGAGCGTGAGAACTTTCTCACGCTCACGGTGACAACAGACAGGTCCTAAAAGTTCGCCATGGCATACTAGACAGCTGTAGCAGACACTGCTCAGTGTCTTTGCTGGATGGCAGCTGTATGGTCACATCACGCAACAATGCAGCCCACCATCTAGATGTAGCAGAGCTAGACCTGTCGTGGGACAAAAGAATTATCATCATCTCTGCGGAAAGGTGAGGAATATTGTTGTTTTTATTTTAACTCTTTTGCAGAAGACAATGGTGTTGGTGGAATGGGCAATGTCGTAAGTATGGTTTAATTAAGGTTTATTAAAGGAGTTGGTGTCATTCTTTCAATTAAAGGATTTTTTTCTATGTCTGTATTTTTATACAATATGACTATGGGGTTAGTAATGGGAGCCTCTTATAGACGCCTCTCCATTACTAACCTCGGGGCTTGATGTCACCTGACAATGTAAAGGTGACATCAACTCCCTCTATCACCCCACTTGCCACCGCTACAGGGAAAGTGGGAAGTGTGAGGCTAAGTGCCAAAATTGGCGCATCTTATAGATGTGCCATTTCTGGGGCGACTGAGAGCTGATGTTTTTAGCCTGGTGGGGGGCAGTATCCATGGCCCCTTCCTAGGCTATAAAAATCAGTTCGCAGCTGTCTGCCTAGCCTTTGCTGGCTATTTATTATAAGGGAACCCTCCGTCATTTTTTTTGGGTCCCCAATTTTAATAGCCAGTAAAGGCTAAGTATACAGTTTTTAACTGATTTTAATAATCAGGGAAACTCCATGTGTATTACCCCCTTCCCAGGCCATAAACATCAGCCCCCAGCCATTATCTTTCCCTCTTCTAGTTAAGAAAATTATGCTGGAGCCTATGCAATTTTTTTTCAGAAAAATAATCTTTTAACAATTAAATACATGTACAATAAGTTGCATATACACTGTACTAATTGTATAAGTCACTGACATCTCCGGTACCTTTTTTTCTGGTACCAGAAATATCAGGACCTGTGAAACTGGCTTTAGGATGTAAATCAGATGCTAGGTATTAAAAATTGGATTGTACTCGCATGAAAAATGCATGACACTTGCATTAGACTTTGCAGGAACAAAATCGGATCGATTTTAAAATTGCTAGTGTGACTCCAGCCTTGGGGTATGTGCACACATTGAGTATTTGCATGCAGAAATTTCTACATCTCTTGGAAGCAAAAAGGCTACCGCAAAATGCGCGTTTTGCAGCATTTTTTGGCGCATTTTTTGCCACGGTTTTGTATGCATTTTTATACAGCAATGAAGGCTTTGTTGAGCTAAATAAACATATTTGAAAACATTTTTGTGATGTAATTTCCTGGTTCAATACCTTTTTCATTCTGATGCAGTAGCATCAGGGTAATGGGATTAGGGCTTTATGCCAGCAGCTGTCATTGACACCAAGCCCTAGGTTTAGTAATGAAAAAGTGTCAGCCAGACAACCTCATTACTAAACTGGTAAGTAAACACACACACCCATGCATGTGTAAGGCAGCCAGAGTGCTAGTCGTGACAACAGGCTGTACTATTCCCACATCATGGCGCCCCACAGATAAAACACAATGTCCTTTTTGCTGAACGTGCAACAGCAGCACAGCAGAACACTCACGGTTACTGTTAGGGTTCCTTCCAATTCTGTCACTCCGGCTCCTGATTACCCAGTTCCACAAAACACTTCGGAGTCACAGTCTTTTTTCAACAGTTCAACTTTGCTTATAAAAAGGGTACTCATCACCTTGACAGCACAATTCACATGGAGCCACGTATCCTGTACTTTCCATGCCTTCCAGGCAGACTTTATTCTTCCTGTAAGCTCTTTCTTTCCTTCCGGCGTTCGTGGCCGTACCTCTAGTCAGACTCTGTTCTGCCCATGCCTTCCTTTCCCCTGCCATCTGGGCAGTCTTTTTGGACAGACCATGTCCCATCTGTGACTTCGACGTCACCAGCTCCCTGTCAGCCCCTCCTCTGGTTCCAGTTGGGAAAGGTGCCGGGAAAGTCATCTCAGCTGCTCCCACCCCGGTCTTAATCCCTTTCCTGGGGATGGTCCCATTGAGCTGGTGCTCGACTGCACTATTCTTCGCTTGGGGCCCCTTACTGCCATAGCAGACATCCCCACAGCCAGTCACTGCCTGCTCCTCATATAACCTGCCCTGGGCAGGCTGCCCGGGCTTCTGCCTCTAATAAGGAAGTGCCCGTCCTATACCTCCCTGCTCTGTGCTGCTATGCTCTGTGACCCCTCCCATTTGCTTAACCCCTTGCTGCCTGTGCCTTAAACTGACACTATTATCTATCCTATTCTCTATCTCTAATGTAGATGGAGCGCCTGCTGGGGCCCGCGGGGTACTTGGTACCGGGCCATTCACTCCTTGAAGGGGATGTCACGGTGGCAGTGACCTGGTCCGTGGCCCCGGGCGTCCATGCAAGAATGGTGTAAATGAAATTAAAGGAAAAAGGGATTCTCAAAGGGGAAATGTTTGTGACGCCACCTGTGGTTTGTGGTCAGAGGGGACCACTGCTGTAATGCAGATCATCTGGGACTGATGGTGAGGCAGCAGAGTTGGTATAGCTCCCCACAGGTGGAGCTAAGTCCCAGGTCAGATGTAGTGTGTTCAAGATAGTAAAGATGTAGTATTTGGCAAGGGATGTAGCAGTGTTGAGTGGGTGTTGCAGGAAAAACTTGAAAGGACACAGTCAGGTGCAGTTTCCAAAGCTTTCCTCACAGTTCTGCAGGTAAAGTGTCCAATGCACTGGCTACAGATGGTGCTGGAGATCCGATTGCCTGGAAACAATTTGGGTTCCACCTTGCCAGGAGGATTTAGAGGCCTTCCTGCTGCATTCTCTGTTCCTGGCCTCTGCTGCTTATAGCTAAGCTACGGCCCTCTTCTCTGTGTTGTTTTTCCAACCTGTATAGCAGGCAGAGTGAGCCTGTCAAGGGCTCCGTCTCTTCTCTCTGGCAACCCTGGCTCTTGTGTTACTGCTGTGGTGGCAGGTGTCAGTGTGAACAGAGAACTTGCAATTCTCTGTTCTCCAGATGCGACTGTCCGGCTTGGAGTCCCCAACTGGACTCTGGTGTCCTCTTTTATCAGAGCTCTGCTCTTGGTGAGCTGTAGCATACAGCTCCGTACCCACGAGCTTCTCTCCACACATCCTCTCTTGTCTGTGTCCAAAGACAGACTCCTCTAACTCCTCCCCAAGCCAGAATGTTCCAAGGAAGTTCCCCTGAAATCAGGTGTTAGAGCTCCCCCTTCTGGTCTGGAGTAGGAAAAGTGTTACATGCTGTGTGTTACCTGGCAAGGGGTTTCCTCTTTGTTTCCAGGCATGGCATCACCCCCTGCGAAGGAAGCAACGCCACTGTGGCAACCGGACTCCTGGGCTGCCACATTCCCCCCTAGTTAAATTCAGTTCTCCTGGACTGAGAAAGCACAAAAGAAACATTTTAACAAGCAAACAACCAAACTATTTACAAGATCTTAACATTAATTCAGTGAAGTTCTCATATGAGGTGTCCTTTTTCACCATTCACAGTATAATAAGGGGGATCCGTCTCAAACCCCCCTCGTAGGCCGTGGGCGTGACTACAGGGCATTAGTATTCTCCAGGTTTAGCTACTTCTTTGGTCATTCCAGACGGTTTTTGTTCTGTAGCCATTAGTGCTAACCATTTACAAACATTGTCCTGGTCACTATGAGTCCAGTGACCCAATCGTCCATAAATATGATCAAAAGTTCTTATAGTAGTCTCTGTAGGCCCACATGCTTAATAGTTACAGCACTGGCGGACATATCGTATGTACTATACTATACATTTTTTAGGGCTGAAAGTGCCCCTCTAGACTTATACTCGAGTCATATACCAGGTGGTTGGCGGGTGACGAGGAGCACAGCTGTCCTATATACTCACCCCCTCCTGGTGAGGTCTCTGCAGCCCCTGCTCTTCTCCCACGGTCTCTAGGGCCTGTATTCAGCGGTCATGAGGTACCGCTCATTAAAGTCATGAATATGCGCATATTCATGACTTTAATGAGCGGTACCACGTGATCGCTGAAGTTAGGAATAGCTGCCGGAGACCGCGTGAGAAGAGCAGGGGCTGCAGAGACCGCACCAGGAGGGGGTGAGTATACGCAATATTCACCTGTCCCCAGTCCACCACTGCGCGCCGCTGTGTCCTTGTGTCCTCTGGCTGTGAATGTTCAGGTCAGAGGGCGTGATGACGTGGTTAGTGCGCGCTGCGCCCTCTGCCTGAGCATTCACTGACACAGGACCCAGAAGACAGCGGCGTGCAGCGGTGGACCGGGGACAGGTGAATATTGCAGGTGCCGGGCCTGAGTGAGCGGTGACACCGGCACCTGTCCCCAATAGCGCGCTGGTGTCCCCGCCTGCTCAGGACACCATCACCTGGCCCCCAGCGACGAGAGGTGAGTATGTCTTTTTTTTAATTATTATTATTCGCAGCAGCATCAGCAGCATATGGGGCACAATCTATGGAGCATCTTGTGGGGCACAATACATGGGCTGCATATGGGGCATAATACATGTGCTGCATATGGGGCATAATACATGGGCTGCATATGGGGCATAATACAGGGGCTGCATATGGGGCATAATACATTGGGCAGCATATGGAGCATAATACATGGGCAGCATATGGGGCACAATCCATGGTGCATCATATAGGGCATAATACATGGGGCAGCATATGGGGCATAATACATGGGGCAGCATATGGGGCACAATCTATGGGGCATCTTGAGGGGCATAAAACATGGGGCAGAATATAGGGCGCAATTTATGGAGCATCTTGTGGGGCATAATACATGGGGCAGCATATGGGGCACAATCTATGGAGCATCTTGTGGGGCATAATACATGGGGCAGCATATGGAGCATAATCTATGGAGCATCATATGGGGGCATAATACATGGGCAGCATATGGGGCACAATCTATGGAGCATCATATGGGGGCATAATACATGGGGCAGCATATGGGGCATAATACATGGGGCAGTATATTGGGCACAATCTATGGAGCATCATATGGGGGCATAATACATGGGGAAGCATATGGGGCACAATCTATGGGGCATCTTGTGGGGCATAAAACATGGGGCAGAAGATGGGGAACAATCTGTGGAGCATCAAATGGGGGCATAATAGATGGGGCAGCATATGAGGCACAATCTATGGAGCATCTTGTGGGGCATAATACATGGGGCAGCATATGGGGCACAATCTATGGAGCATCTTGTGGGGCATAATACATGGGCAGCATATGGGGCATAATCTATGGAGCATCTTGTGGGGCATAATATATGGGGCATAATATGGGGCATAATGTATGGAGCAGCATATTGGGCTCCTGATTCAATATGGCTATTCAAAAACATTTAACCTACTTTAACTTTACTGTTATTGGTATCTATTTTTATTTTTGAAATTTACCAGTAGCTGCCTCATTTTCCACCCTAGGCTTATACTCGAGTCAATAAGTTTTCGCAGTTTTTGTGTCAAAATTAGGGGGGTCGGCTTACACTCGGGTCGGTTTATACTGGAGTATATACAGTAGATAGAAAAGGGCCCCTGTGCAAGAACAATACATGGGCCCTTTGTAGCACAAGATCTCCTAAAAATGCAAATTGCACCTACATAGAAGGTATAAATGGGCCCCCACACCTCTTGGGCCCCTTTGCGGTTGCACAGGTTGCACCAATAATACATCCGCCCCTGAGTTGCAGTTATAAACATTATTAACTTATTTACATTTCCTATGTACACAATCTATTTATATCCGGAACCTCATAGGCAGGCCTTTGGTAGTACGGATAGAGCTACGTAGCACTGGTGTTGGTGGTGACCTTATCGGATTCACTGTGCTAACTACCACTGGTGTAGTGCGCTCTCTACTGTCTACGCTATGGGTGATTCTACGTAGCACAGGTATACCTGATTTTCTCGGGCCACTTCTGCTCACTGTGGGCATCACAAATTCCCTGCTGGCATGGTGAGGATTATCTTGATCCACTGCTGGTGTGGCATCTGCTGCTTGAGCTTGTTGATCTTCAGGCTGGTCTTGATTCACATCTCTCCCTACCACTTCTAGTTGAGGAAAGATTAAGACAGGCATGACTATGGCATGGTCCACTCTTGTCCAATCTGAAGGGAACCCGCCAAGTACGGTGCAGATCTTTTCTTCCACTTTTTCTACTGACTGAGGAATGTCTTTGAATTCAATCCTTTCCTTTAGTTGGTCAGGGCATGGTTTTAGGTGATCCCTTGACACTGCTGCTGAGGTTTCTCTTCCATTCTTGAAGATAAAGCACACCTTGGTATTGTCAAAGTTGGAAGGCATAATTGTATATGGTTCAGCTTCCCACTGATCATCAAGTTTGTGTAGTCAAATTTGTCTTTTGAGTACCTGTTCTCCAGGCGACAAGGGAACTGCAGGCTCGTGCTGATTGTAATTTCTTTCTTGCTTCTGTCTTGCTTGAGACAAACTTCATCTACACACTCTTGCACTTTGCGGTACTGTTGCTGCTGCTCTGTATCTCAGTCTGCGTCCGGTGATGTCACCTTAGGTGTCAGAACTCCCATGTCCAAGTCAATGGGCAACTTGCCAGGTCTTGCACTCATTAGGTAGGCCGGTGTGCAGTTGGTAGAATTCACCGGAATGTGGTTGTAGAGATCCACCAGATCTGGCACCTTTTCTGGCCACAGGCTTCTCTCTTCCAGGGGCAATGTCTTCAACATGTCAATTACCACCTGGTTCATTTTCTCACACATGCCATTTGTCTGTGGATTGTAAGGCATCATCCTGATCTTCTTACAACCATGAAGGTTACAGAACTCCTGGAACATCTCTGCTTCGAAATCTGGGCCTTGGTCAGTAAGCACTCGTTCAGGGTAACCATGTGGTCTACAAAAGTGTTCTTGGAACGCCTTGGCTGCTGTCTTCGCTGTTTGGTCCTTGACAGGCATGACTACCAGGTACCTGGATTACTGGTCCACTATGGTGAGGGCGTAGACATAGCCTGAACGGCTTGGGGTCAGCTTCACGTGGTCAAAAGCAACCAGTTCAAGCAGCTGCTTGGTGATTATTGGTTGTAACGGGGCTCGCTGGCTGTTATGGTCATTCCTGCGCAGGTTGCATGGCCAACACTCTTGGCACCAGTCCTCAATGGGCTTCCTCATGCCAAGCCAGTAGAACCTCTCACGAAACAGGACCTCTAACTTCTTCCATCCAAAGTGTCCTACTACATCATGTTACGCTTCCAGGACCATTGGTGCATCCCACCTCCAGACTACTACCTGCCAGACTAGTTCATGGGTTTGGGAATTGATACTTCTCCAACACAGCTTCCCCTCTTAGATGAATAACTTGCCCTTCTCTTTCCACAACTGTTGGGTCTCTTGTTGTGCATCTGGGCCAGGACGTGAGTCAGCATGCGTTAGCAGTTCCTTTACCAGGCGAGCTGCTGGGGCGCTATCCTGCATCTCTGCCCATCCATGATGGGGCAATGTATTGAACGTGGCTTCCCGCCTAACATAGCGCCTGTCCCTGACACAGTGGGAGCACTGGGCCGCTCCAGGGAGGTAGATGGCTGGTAACTCGATCTCTTCCAGATCTTCTCCCTCTTCTGGTAAGTTGGGCATCCTGGACAGAACATCAGCATTAGCGTTCTTATGCCCCACTCGGTACTTCATGGTAAACTCGTAGTTGGACAGCCGAGCTATCCATCACTGCTGCAGTGCACGGGCCTTGCAGTTTCCAAGTGAGTCAGCGGATTGTTGTCCGTGAAGATGGTAAATTTTGCTGAAGCCAAGTAGTGTTTGAAGCCAGCGTCGGACTGGAGCACCTTGGGCCCACCAGAGAAAA
>VIAB01034453.1:15586-28438 GCA_009801035.1 Oophaga pumilio
GGGATCGCTGGTGTATCGCTATGTGAGACCCAGCCTTAAAGGGGTGGACTGGCACTTAAAATGTATTTTCTAAATATTTATCCTTACACCCTAACCACTTTTGTAATTTACTTTATTACACTTTTCATTATCTAGCTAATCCCTAAGTGTGTTTTTTTGCACTTCCTGTAACATTTGGCTTGCAAGGGGTATCAAAAGTGACGTAATGGAAGGCTGTGGTTGCACTCACTCCCCGCAGTCTCCCTCCTGGAACAGGACATCATCAGGGGGCAGCTCTACAGTTCTTAGTTTCTTGCATCACCACTCCCTCTGAAGAAGTCCTGGATCTTAGGTGATGGACGCTGTGTGAGATGTGACTGCAGCACCGACACTATGCTTCTATCTCTGCTACTGCCTAGCTTCTGTGAAAGACATCATCGGGGCGTGGATATAGAAGAAGTCAGTGACACAGCTTCTAGCACCACCATTGAATGAATCTTCATTATGGGGTGGTGCTGGTGTCATGCCCAGCTTAAAGCACAACCCTTAGATAAATCAGCCACCATTAATGTTGTCTTTTTTCAACTAGAAGCTACAGCAAGAAACTAGTAAATGTAGCGCTGCCCCCTGATGATGTCGTGTTCCAGGAGTGGTGATGGATGCTGCAGGGATTGAATGTAGACCCAGCCTCCTTTGACTTCCTGTTACATCTCCTTTGAAATGAAACATCGGAGGAAGTGCAGTTAAAAAAACATATTTAAGGATTAGCTAGATAACAAAAAAGTGTAGGGTATTGTATAATAAAGATAATTACAAAAGTGATTAGGGTGTAAGATTACATACTTAAAAAATACATTTTAGGTGTGAGACCACCCCTTTAAAACTCCAGCTCAGTCCATCCCAAGATCCTAATTAAAATGAATTTTATGGTGTTTGTTCTTGATACCTTTTTAAAGGGACTTCTGCTGGAATATCTCTTCATGGTTTAACAACTAGCAGAATTGATGCATACATTTCTGTAAATGTCCAGGACTGGCAGAAATCTATGTACTTGCTGCCAAATTAACCCCATAAAGATATCTGGAATGGATTTTCAGTTCAGTTACAGAAATGTAAGTAACAAATCTGCAGTGTTTGAATTTACCCTAAAAGCATGGTGCTATGAGTGCACAAGTTGCATTGTGTATTTTGGCAAAAAATTATTATAGTTTAAATATCCTCTCTGTGCTTCCATTCAGTTGTCAAATTCGGTAAAAGGTTTAAACAATAATTGATAAGGCTAGTGGTTGGCTAAAAGGCTAATTATATTGGGTCAGTTGAAGACCTAGGCCAGGCTGATGTTCTCCATTGTACAATGTTAAAGTAACAACATAGATTGAGTTAACTTTATTGAACAATTCTTAGTAGCAACTGTGTGAACATTTTGATGTTCTTAGTATGTTTCATGAATTGCTCACTTTAGGTCATACTTGAAATCTCTATCAAATTGGGGTCAAAGCAGTCAAAATTTTCAATGCCACAATGCAATGTTTCTCATTCTTCAGTCAAGAATTATGTCTAGGATTGTTGTCATATTACGTGACCTACATTCTTCCAAGCTTTAGTTCATGGACAAACACCTTTATATTGCACTTTACATTACCTTGTAATACTTTAGATTTCACTGTTTCTCTACGATATTGAGCTTCTTAGGCTACGTTCCCCTGATGAGCTTTTGGTGAGTTTTTGAGCTACTTTGTTTTTGATACTACTTTGTATTTGGCTTTGACAAAACCTTATTATTATAGTCATGTGCGGATTTCGTGCATTTTTTATTGCATGTGCATTTTTTACTTGCAGATTCTACATATCTAATGCAAGTTTATGGGAAAAATCTGCACATAAAACTTAACTTACCTGCAATCTGAGTATTTGAAACACATACCACAGGTCAGTTTACACTGACTAAATAAGAAGCACAGTGGGCATGAGAGTTCTATAAATCCCATACACTCTGCTGGAACTGTAGTATGCTGCGTTTTTGATTCAGTAAAAAAAAAAATCACCAAAAACTCAATGTGGGCACACAGCCTTAATGGAAACCTATCAAGAACATTAAAATCAACAATACTTATTATGTTGCAGGTTATGGTAGTAAAAGGTAAGTTCAAACAAACGTTCTCGTCTATAAAAGGATGTTTCATCATTGAGAAAATCTTTGAAACTAAGTAAATTAGGCTGGAAGTGCATAGAGTGGGGGACTGATTCAAGCCAAGTTCACTGATCCTCTTCATTATTCCATCATGTGCGTTATTGACAAATCTCAGCAATCTAGAAGATGTAGTGGCACAGATGAGATGTCAATCAACCACATAGTTGTGGAGCTAGACAAGAATCAGCCAGCCATTGTACACCTCACCACAAATCCTACTCCAGTCCCAAGAATTTGAGGCGAGGTTCTTGGATCACATTACATGTGTAAGGTTAAAACTGTCCCATAGAAAGACAATCATATTTAATTCTTAACCATGTAAACTCAATCACAGACAGATACAACTGTTTCAGTCAGAAAAACATCCACCAATGTGCACACAAAAGCAAGCATTGTCAGTCTGCGAGGATAAATTGTAGATCAAATGTAAAATGAGTGTGACACTGAGTCACTTCTCATGGACAAGCCGTGAGTCGGTGAAGTCAAGGAGTCTGATGTCAAAAGCCAGGAGGGTACGTCATAAACAGAGGGGAGAGACAAAGGCATAGTCAAGTCACAGTCCGGGGTCAGAATTCCAAGGTCAGAGTGCAATAAGTCAAAAGGGGTAATAAAAACAAGTAGTCAAAAGTCAAATCCAAGGTCCGTCAGCAAAGATCAGAATATCAGAGTACAGTGCACAGAGCAACACATCACTGAGCTGAAAGCTACAACAGGCAATAGTTCCAGCACGGCTAGCAAGCTAAATTGCCAATCACCCTGAAATGGTGACACTTGGAGGATTTCCAGAAGGCCCGGCTTAATTGGATTGCAAGGAAGTTCTATACACAAAACTGACAGCTCAACAAGCCTCTTCATTATATTGGACGACCAAGCTGTCACTTACAATGCTGACAACCCAGCCTGCCCTTTTAATCCAATGGATGATGAGCTGTCACTCACTGTATCCCTAGGACACATTGAGCGGTGGGATTGTGACAGTACCCCCTCTTCTAAGGGGGGCATCAGACCCCCAGGTTTTCCAAGAAATTTCAAATAGAAGACCCTCACTAACAGATCAGCCTTCATATCTCAAGCTGGGACCCAGGATCTCTCCTTGGCTCTGTATCGCCTCTAGTAGATGATTTTTTTATAGAGAATTTTGGACCATTTGAAAATCCAGGATTCTCTGAACCTCATATTCCAAGACACCATCTAACGAAACTGGAGGAGAAGGGGTAGAGGGAGACACTACCAAATGGAAAAATTACTTTATTAGGGATCTATGGAAAAAGTTAGAGATACGAAGAGATAGAGGAAACTTCAATCAAAAAGCCACCAGATTGATTACTACCTGAGGCAAATCTGTGATGAAATCCATGGACAGATGAGTCCACGGTCTTTCTGTAATTGGCAATTGAATCAATCCCCCGGCCCACCAGTTATGGGAGACTTTAGAGCGTGTGCAAACATCACAAGTGGATAATGAAATCTTTAATATCATTATGCATGGATGGCACCAAATGAGCCTAGCAGTAGCTTTCCATGGTTCTGTGACCCTAGGATGACCACTCAAGACTCAATCATTAAACTCCTGCAACAGATACAATTTTAGATACACAGACCAAAATAATTTGGACCCTGGAGTGGGAGCCAACGATTGGAGTTTACGGATTTTCGCTTCCAACTCCAAAGATACCATGGAAACCACTATGCCCTGAACTGCTGATTATACTATGTACACATGTGGTCAAAATTGTTGGTACCCCTCGTTTAATAACAGAAAAACCCACAATGGTGACAGAAATAACTTGAATCTGACAAAAGTAATAAATCAAAAATCTATGAAAATGAACAAATGAAAGTCAGACATTGCTTTTCAATCATGCTTCCACAGAATTTTTTAAAAAAGATAAAATTCATGAAATAGGCCTCGATAGAAATGATGGTACTCCTGAAAATAATATGACAATAGGGACATGTTAGATCAAGGTGTGTCCACTAATTAGCGTCACAAGTGTCTAAAATCTTGGAATCAGTGAGTGGGCTGTATAGAGGGCTACAGATACTCACTGTGCTGTTTGGTGACATGGTGTGTATCACACTCAACATGGACCAGAGGAAGCAAAGAGTTGTCTCAGGAGATTAGAAAGAAAATTATAGACAAACATGTTAAAGGTTAAAGTTATAAGACCATCTCCAAGCAGCTTGATGTTCCTGTGACTACAGTTGGACATATTATTCAGATACTTAAGCTCCATGAGACTGTAGCCAACCTCCCTCCACGTGGCCGCAGGATGAAAATTAATGACAAATCAAAGACACGGAAAATAAGAATGGTAATAAAAGAGCCCAGAAAAACTTCTAAATAGAGTAAAGGTGAATTTCAAGCTCAAGGAACATCATTGTCAGATCGTACCATCCGTCGTTGTATGAACCAAAGTGGACTTCATGGGAGACAACCAAGGAGGACACCATTGTTGAAAAAAATCATAAAAAAGCCAGACTGGAATTTGCCAAACTACATGTTGACAAGCCACAAAGCTTCTGGGAGAATGTCCTATGGACAGATGAGAAAAAAATGGAACTTTTTGGCAAAGCACATCAGCTCTATGTTCACAGACCGAAAAATGAAGCATATCAAGAAAAGGACACTGTCCGTACTGTGAAACACGGAGGAGGCTCTGTTATGCTCTGGGGCTGCTTTACTGCATCTGGCACAGGGTGTCTAGCCTCTGTGCAAGGTACAATGAAATCTCAAGACTTTCAAGGGATTCTAGAGAGAAATGTGCTGCCCAGTGTCAGAAAGCTTTGTCTCAGTCGCAGGTCATGGGTCTTGCAACAGGATAATGACCCAAAACACACAGCTAAAATCACCCAAGAATGGGTAAGAGGAAAACATTTGACTATTCTAAAGTGGCCTTCTATGAGCCTTGACTTAAATCCTATTGAGCATCTTTGGAAAGAGCTGAAACATGCCCTCTGGAAAAGGCAACCTTCAAACATGAGACAACTGGAGCAGTTTGCTCTTTAGGAGTGGGCCAAAATACCTGTCAAGAGGTGCAGAAGTCTCATTGACAGTTACAGTAATCATTTGATTGTAGTGATTGCCTCAAAAGACTGTGCAAGAAAATATTAAGTTAAGGGTACCATCATTTCTGTCCTGGCCTATTTCATGAGTTTTATTTTTTTTAATTCTGTGGCTGAAAAACACCCCCATAGCATGATGCTGCCACTACCATGTTTCACTGTTAGGATTGTATTGGGCAGGTGATGAGCAGTGCCTGGTTTTCTCAACACATACCACTTAGAAATATCACCAGAAAGTTCTATCTTCATCTCATCAGACCAGAGAATCTTATTTCTCATAGTCTGGGAGTCCGTTATGGCTTTTTTTTTTTAGCAAACTCTATGCGGGCTTTCATATGTCTTGCACTGAGGAGAGGCTTCCGTCTGGTCACTCTGCCATAAAGGCCTGACTGGTGGAGGGCTGCAGTGATGGTTGACTTTGTGGAACTTTCTCTTATCTCTCTACTGCATCTGTGGAGCTCAGCCACAGTGATCTTGGGGTTCTTCTTTACCTCGCTCACCAAGGCTCTTCTCCCATGATTGCTCAGTTTGGCTGGACGGCCAGGTCTAGGAAGACTTCTGGTGGTCCCAAACGTCTTCCATTTAAGGATTATGGAGGCCAATATGCTCTTAGGAACCTTGAGTACTGCAGAAATTCTTTTGTAACCTTGGCCAGATGTGTGCCTTGCCACAATTCTGTCTCTGAGCTCCTTGGCCAGTTCCTTTGACCTCATGATTCTCATTTGGTCTGACATGCACTGTGAGCTGTGAGGTCTTATATAGACAGGTGTGTGACTTTACAAATCAAGTCCTATCAATTTAATTAAACACAGCTGGACTCCAATGAAGGAGTAGAACCATCTAAAGGAGGATCACAAGGAAATGGATAGCATGTGACATAACTATGAGTGTCTGAGCAAAGGGTCTAAATACTTAAGACCATGTGATATTTCAGTTTTTCTTTTTTAATAAATTTGCAAAAATTTCTACATTTCTGGTTTTTATCAGTCAAGATGGGGTGCAGAGTGTACATTAATAAGAAAAAAATGAATGTTTTTGCATTTGCCAAATGGCTGCAATGAAACAATGAGTGAAAAATTTAAAGGGGTCTGAATACTTTCCGAACCCACTGTATATTCAGTAAAATTAATGGAAAAATAGCCAACAAGGCCTGGAATTAGGGTCAAGAGAAATGATCAACAATGTTCCACACTTTTAGGATCCCTTAAAGAAGAGTCTCTACCATAAGGAAGATGATGTTTGTTTTCAAATCTCTTGAGTAGGATTAGAGCATTAATATACTTTGATACTGACCCAGCATCTATTTTCAGGACTGTGTTCCTTCCTGTCTACAGTTATGGCCAAAAGTTTTGAGAATGACACAAATATTATATTTTCACATGATCTGCTGCCCTCTGGTTTTTATGTGTGTTTGACAGATGTTTTTATCACAGACAGAAATATAATAATTGCAAACATATGAGTAACAAAAGCTTATATTGACAGTTAGAATGAGTTAATGCAGCAAGTCAATATTTGCAGTGTTTACCCTTCTTCTTCAGGACCTCTGCAATTCTCCCTGGCATGCTCTCAATCAACTTCTGGACCAAATCCTGCTTTCATTTTGTCAGAATTTTTAGGTTTTTGTTTGTCCACCCGTCTCTTGATGATTGACCACAAGTTCTCAATGGGATTAAGATCTGGGGAGTTTCCAGGCCATGGACCCAAAATCTCTATGTTTTGTTCCCTGAGCCATTTAGTTATCACCTTTGCTTTATGACAAGGTGCTCCATCATGCTGGAAAAGGCATTGTTGATCGCCAAACTGCTCTTGGAGTTTTGGGAGAAGTTGCTCTTGGAGGACATTCTGGTACCATTCTTTATTCATGGCTGTGCTTTTAGGCAAGACTGTGAGAGAGCCGATTCCCTTGGCTGAGAAGCAACCCCACACATGAATGGTTTCAGGATGCTTAACAGTTGACATGAGACAAGACTGGTGGTAGCGCTCACCTTGTCTTCTCCGAATGAGGCGTTTTCCTGATGTCCCAAACAATCGAAAAGGGGATTTATCAGAGAAAATAACTTTACCCAAGTCCTCAGCAGTCCACTGCCTGTACCTTTTGCAGAATATCAGTCTGTCCATGATGTTTTTCTGGAGAGAAGTGGCTTCTTTGCTGCCCTCCTTGAGACGAGGCCTTGCTCCAAGAGTGTCCGCCTCACAGTGCGTGCAGATGCACTCACACCTGCCTGCTGCCATTCCTGAGCAAGCTCTGCACTGCTGGTAGCCCGATCCCGCAGCTGAAACACTTTTAAGAGACGGTCCTGGCGCTTGCTGGTCTTTCTTGGGCGTCCTGAAGCCTTTTTGGCAACAATGGAACCTCTCTCCTTGAAGTTCTTGATGATGCGATAGATTGTTGACTGAGGTGCAATCTTTCTAGCTGCGATACTCTTTCCTGTTAGGCCATTTTTGTGCATTGCAATGATGATTGCACCTATTTCTTTAGAGATAACCATGGTTAACAGAAGAGAAGCAATGATGCCAAGCACCAGCCTCCTTTTAAAGTGTCCAGTGGTGTCATTCTTACTTAATCATGACAGATTGATCTCCAGCCATGTCCTCATCAACACCCACACCTGTGTTAATGGAGAAATCACTGAAAAGAGGTTAGCTGGTCCTTTTAAGGCAGAGCTGCAATGATGTTGACACTGTGCATTCTGCCTGCAATTGTTCTTCTGCATCGTTCTGTTCTTCTATTGGGATTGACTTAAATTTTGTTCTGTAGAGGTGTCGGAGAATCAATGTAATTTTCGGTCCCAGTGTTCTCTAGTGCGCAGAAAAGGTGCACACCCGACTTCTTTCGTCCCACCCTGCATAGAAAGCATTTCATTTTCGATGCGCCAGTATAATAAAGTCATACCGGGCAGCTCTTACGAATGAGAGAGCTTCCTGGCACAACTTTATAATTCTGGAGCTTTACAAATGACATGTCTCTATGGAAGGCGGTAGGCAGGAAATTGGGTGTGCACTTTTTCTGCGCGCCGGAGAATACTGGGACCAAAAGTTGCAGTAACTCTCCAGCAGCACGAAGAGCAAATATTAAAATCGGTGCCAATAATAGGCAAGAACAGAACAGAGCAGCTACGACCGGCAGGAATCGCAGGTACAATTCACAGTTGGGATGGTGTTCTTGGGGGTTGTACTCATCCTTCTTATTCCTCCAAAGATGTCGAGTGGAGTTGATACCAAAGAGTTCTATTTTGGTCTCATCTGATCACATGACCTTCTCCCATGCCTCCTCTGGATCATCCAGATGGTCATTGGAGAACTTCAAATCTGAAGGGGAATATTGCGTGCCAAGCACGATTTTAATCCATGACGGCGTAGTATTTTACTAATGATAATGTTTGAGACTGTGGAACCAGCTCTCTTCAGGTCATTAACCAGGTCTCTCCTGGGCTAATTCCTGACCTGTCTCAGAATCATCCTTACCCCACGAGATAAGTTCTTGCATGATGCCCCAGACCAAAGAAAATTGAGTCACCTTGTATTTCTTCCATTTTATAATAGTTGTGACAACAGTTGTTGCCTTCTCACTAAGCTGCTTGCCTATTGTCCTGTAGCCCATCCCAGCCTTGTGCAGGTCTACATTGTATATATTGTGCAGGTGCTCTGTATATAGTGTATAGTGTACAGATAATACAGGGATCACCAGTGACATTATACAAAAAGTTCTGTATATAATGTCAGTGTACAGGCAATATAGGGTTCACCAGTGACATTATATACAGGAACTCTGTATATAGTGTATAGTGTACAGGTATTACAGGGATAACAGTGACATTATACACAGGATCTATGTATATAGTATACAGTGTATAATATGAGTGTACTGGTAACACACTAACTCACCGCTGATGTCTCTAGTTGAAGTCCTTCATATTTGCTTTTCTTCTTCATCCAGTGCAGACCGCCATCAGTTCTTCCAGCTAGGACTTGTCTCTGCATAAAATAACAGTTACGAGGGGCGTTAATTAAAGATTTCACCTGACTCACTTCTATTTATCACAGGGCACTGAAACTGCACATGTGTAATGATATAAGTCTCTATAGGTTACATGCCAATTTGCAACTCAGAACTGATAACGGTCTTGATTTTACAGGTGCTGAAGTAGTGTGAGGTTTGATAATGGACCAGTGGAATACAGAGCAGTCAAGTTCCTTTACTTGAAAGGCCATACACCAAAGGAGACGTTCGATGAAAAGAAAGAAGATGAAAGAGGTTTATTTTGATGATTCCCCATCATATGATGTAGTCAAGACCTTGCATTGTCAATTCAAATGTGGTCGGAATTCGGTGCAAACAGCTCCAATTCCAGGGTGACCCCACTCTGCTATTGATGAACTCACCATCCAGCAAGTGGAGGTTGCAGTTTTGGAAAATTGCCATGTAACCATTCGCCACTTAGCCCATAATGTCAAGATTAGTGTGGGGTCCATGTAAAAAATCATCCAACACCATCTTCACATGCATAAGGTATCCGCTCACTGGGTTTCCCAGCTGCTCACACCTTTCCAGAAGCAGGAACGAGTCGAATGTTCTCAAGCTCTATTGACTATGTGCCATGGAAACCAGGAGGACTTTTTCAATAAACTGATCACACAGGATAAAAGCTGGGTCCATCACTATGATCCTGAGACTAAAGTCCAGTCAATGCAATGGAAGCATCTTAACTCACCGCCTCCAAAAAAAGGCACATGTCCAACTCTCGGCAGGCAAGGTCATGTTTACAGTATTTTGGGACCAACACGGAGTAGTATTGATGAATTTCCTAGCAAAGGGTACTATGATCACTGGGGCATACTATGCTTCACTGCTGCAAAAATTGCGAGAGGCCATCAAAACCAAGAGACGTAGCATGCACACCAAGGGTATTCGCCTTCTGCAAGACAATGCACCAGTTCACAACTCACACGTTTCCCAAATGGAAGCATGCTCCTGTGGCTTTGAAATTCTACCGCATCCCCCTTATTCACCCTACCTTGCACCATCAGACTTCCACCTCTTTCCAACAATGAAGTTATTTTTGAAGGGCAAGCATCTTCCAGATGATTAGACTCTGATTTCCTAAGTCACAACGAGTGTTTTGGAGCAACCTGTCGACTTCTACAAGCGAGGTGTTTTCAGTTGCGTAAAGAGATGGGAGAAGTGTGTGTCCATAGGTGGCACCTATGTAGAGAAAGACTAATAACTGTGCCAAGTTTCATTGCTTTCAGTACACAGGAAGTGGGACAGGGGAAATCTTTAATGAACGCCCCTCGTATCTAGAACACAGCTTCCAGAGCACATTCTCCACTTTCTACAGTACGCAGCTGAATACAGACATGCAACCACCATTAATATATAATTAGTTTTTATGCAACCCACCAATCCAAATCTAAATTGTAATCCACCACTGTGTCCCAACCAACTATAAACAGTCACTTTCCCCACCGAATAAATATATAAATTAATTAGAACCTTACTCTTAATTAGAACCTGTACTACCTGTACCCCAAATTCATTACCAGTCACATTCCTGCATCCTCAACGCCTCCCAATCTGTACCGCTCACTCCCCCGCTTCATTATATTTACATGTCCCTCTCGGCTCCAATTCATTATGTCATGCCCTCTCTCTCTCCCACCCCCACCTGCTATGCATCATCATTTGCTCTCCCCATCCTCAATTTATCATCATTTGTTGTCCCCTGCCCTCAATTCATCAACATTTGCTGTACCCCACCTTCAATTCATCTTTTGCACTCCCCCCTACCCTCAATTCATCATTTGCCCCCACACTAAATTCATCATTTACTCTACCCCACCCTCAATTCATCGTCAATTGCTCTCCCCCAGCCTCAATTAATTATCATTTGCTGTACCACAGCCTCAATTCATCATTATGTGCTCTACCCACCCTCAAGTTATCATTTGCTCTCCCCACTCCCAAATTCAATTCATCATTCGCTGACCCTGTCCCCCACCCTTAATTCATCATTCACTGTACCAGGTCCCTAACTCATAATTCATCATTACTTGCTGTCCACCAAGCCCATTTATTTCATTTTATTTAAAAAAAAGAGTTTTTTGTACTTACCTCTCATATGATCTCCTGCAGCTCCACTTCTGCTGTGCTCCTGGTGACTGGCGCACGTATATCTCAGTGCATATGCGATAACGTCATCACTAGAGTTGAGCGAAACAGGTCGTCAGATTAAAAAATCACCGACTTTCGCCAAAGACTATAGTATGAGGTCGGCCATGCGATTGTCGACCCAAGCGCCAAAGTCGGTTTTCCCATAGAGCTTGCAGGCGCCTTTTCTCAGCCAATGAGCAAGGACGCACACTGTGGGCAACGAGATGACATGGGCAGCGGCCACCACCATCTTAGAGAAGGGCATTGCAGGCTTTGGCTTGCTTTGTGTGGCGTCACAGTGGCTATAAAAGCCCTGACAGCCGACAGCCATTTTACTTCTGCCGATCTTAGCATAGGGAGAGGTTGCTGCTGCTGTTTCTCAGTAGGGAGAGAGTTAGGCAGGAAACAAAAGTGATTCTGTGCTTGTGCTGATAGCGATTGTGCTGTACAGTTAGTGTGCAGTGACAGGGGAGGATTTTCTTGTGTGCAGCAGCGCTGGTTATTAGGCTGCCTGCCAGTGACAGGGTAGGATTTTCTTGTGTGCAGCAGCTGATTATTAGGCTGCCTGCTACCTGTATTGCTGTGTGTACACTGCTGTGTAGAGTGCTTTTTACACATAACCTACACAGCACGAATACTTTTATTCTTTTTTTCTGCACAGTTACCGATCGTTCATTTTTTCCCACACCGTATAGAGCTGTACACTCCTCACACACTGCCGTGTAGCGGCTGATATCACGAACAAATACATGTTACTCCGGAAATATATACGCAGATTTCAATTTTCCCCAAAACCGTATACAGCTGGTATCTTCTGATACAGTACCATTTTTCTGCCTTCTGTATTACGGTCAAATCCATCCTGAGAGAGCGTCTGTGTGTTACTCCGGAAATGTATACGGAGATTTACAATTACCCCTTACACTGTATACGCCTGGTATCTTCGGATACATTAGCCTTTTTTGCTTTTTATATTCTGGTGTGATCCATACTGAGCCTGTGAGAGTCTTTCTGTTACTCTGACTCTGGAAATATATATGGAGATTTAAAATTACCCCAACAATGTATACAGTTGTACGCTTCTAATAGATTACACTTTTTCTACTTTTTATATTCTTGTCTAATCCATACTGAGCCTGTGAGCGTCTTTCTGTTACTCCGGAAATATATATATGGAGATTTACAATTACCCCTACACTGTATACAGCTGTATGCTTGTGATACAGTACCCTTTTTGGCAGAAAGTCCTCCTCCACCCACCACTGTCAGTGCATCATTGACACCTGGAACATTGGCCCACAAGTGCATCATTGACACCTGGAACATTGGCCCACATGTGTCATCTGATTTTTATATTCTGGTCTAATCCATACTGAGCCTGTGAGTGTCTGTCTGTTACTGTGGAAATATATACGGATATTTACAATTACCCCTATACTGTATACGCCTGGTATCTTCGGAT
>VIAB01034455.1:0-13509 GCA_009801035.1 Oophaga pumilio
CTTTTTTACCTGCACTCCTCAGCTACCGAAACATAACACTATATCCTATATCCTATAATGTCCAGATACTGGCCTCATCCTATATCCTATAATATCCAGATATCTGGCCTCATACTATATCCTACATCCTATAATGTCCATATATCCGGCCTCATTCTATATCCTATATCCTATAATGTCCAGATATCCGGCCTCATTCTATATCCTACATCCTTTAATGTCCAGATATCCGGCCTCATTCTATATCCTACATCCTATAATGTCCAGATATCCGGCCTCATCCTATATCCTACATCCTATAATGTCCAGTTATTTGGCCTCATCCTATATCCTGCATCCTATAATGTCCAGATACCCGGCCTCATCATATATCTGCTTCCTATACATTTTTTACCCCTTCTGGCTGTAGAATATTCATTGAATCATTATAGAGTCTGATTTAGAAAGGGTTAATAGGACTGTGTAGCATCAGTATATAATAGGAGCTGCTGATGTAGCAGAGCTGTAGCGTTCGCTGTGTGTCCACTATATTCTACACAGGTATTTTTTTCCTTGCGCCTGCATGTGACCCCTGGAATATGCTGAGCGCACGCTTCCCTTCTGTATGTGGATTAAGTTCTGGACCTGGGACAGAGAATCATACGACGTGATCTCGTTATCAGCCGACCGCTATAAATGAGGGGGATCTGCAGGAGAGAGACATCATAAGCCTCGTCCTTGTCTGCCCGGAGTAACTCGGACAGCACAGTCCATCATCCACTGCCAGGTAATTGCCCCATCTACGGGCCATCCTCTACCGCCAGGTAACTGCCGAGTGTAAACTCCAATGTCTTCCACCAGGTAACTGCCCCATCAACATGCCAACGTGCACTACTACATAACTGCCACATCAAAAGACCAAAGTCTACCACCAAGCAACTACTCAATCTATAGTTCAACGTCCACCACCAGGTAACTGCGACCTCTACAGACCAATGTCCACCACCAGGTAATTGCTGCATATACAGTACATCATCCAATACCATGCAACTGCCTCATCTACAGACCAACGTCCACCACCACGTAACTGCCTCATCTACTGACCAACGTCCACCACCAGGTAATTGCTGCATATACAGTACATCATCCAATACCATGCAACTGTCTCATCTACTGACCAACGTCCACCACCACGTAGCTGCCTCATCTACTGATCAACGTCCACCAACAGTTAACTGCCCCATCAAAATGCCAACGTGCACTACTACATAACTGCCACATCGAAAGACCAAAGTCTACCACCAAGCAACTACTCAATCTATAGTTCAACGACCACCACCAGGTAACTGCGACCTCTACAGACCAACGTCCACCACCAGGTAATTGCTGCATATACAGTACATCATCCAATTCCATGCAACTGCCTCATTTACAGATCAACATCCACCACCACGTAACTGAGTCATCTACTGACCAACGTCCACCAACAGTTAACTGCCCCATGTACAGACCAAAATCCACAACCATTTACAGGCCAAGATCCACCACCAGGTAATTGCTCCATATACAGTACATAATTCAATACCATGCAACTGCCTCATCTACTGACCAAAGTCCACCACCACGTAACTGCCTCAACTACTGATCAACGTCCACCAACAGTTAACTGCCCCATGTACAGACCAAAATCCACAACCATTTACAGGCCAATATTCACCACCAGGTAATTCCCCCATTTACAGACCAACGTCCACCACCAAGTAACTGCCACATCTACAATCCAATGTCCACCACCAGGTCTTCTATCAGGGTGAATCTGCTTTTACATCTGCCAGAGATCTCTTCTCTGATCTAATGACCCTTTCCTGATAAAGATCTATTTTTCCACTACGTGTGTATCACTCTTCTTTGATGTGATACCAAAGATTACGGACTGAAAGCTCCACTTGTGATATTTCCTTTTGTTTCCTCTCTTCTGTGGAGAGCCAGTAGCTCCTCACCTAGCCCTTGCTGGTAATCTACTCTTCTCTCATATAATAGTGATTATTTTTCTCTCTTTTCACTCTTTTGACTGGTAGAGATGAACATAAGACATAATTCAATATTGGCAATCTCTTACCTTTGAAGAACCAATACCAGTGATCCATCCTACAAGACTGTCACATGCTAAGGATCTGCTCCAACTAGATCCAATGATGAACAGTTTCTCCAATACTAGTGATCCATCCTACGAGACTGTCACGTGCTAAGAATCTGCTCCAACTAGATCCAATGATGAACAGTTTCTCCAATACTAGTGATCCATCCTACAAAACTGTCACGTGCTAAGAATCTGCTCCAACTAGATCCAATGATGAACAGTTTCTCCAATACTAGTGATCCATCCTATGAGACTGTCACGTGCTAAGGATCTGCTCCAACTATATCCAATGATGAACAGTTTCTCCAATACTAGTGATCCATCCTATGAGACTGTCACGTGCTAAGGATCTGCTCCAAGTAGATCCAATGATGAACAGTTTCTCCAATACTAGTGATCCATCCTACGAGACTGTCACGTGCTAAGGATCTGCTCCAACTAGATCCAACAATGAACAGTTTCTCCAATACTAGTGATCCATCCTACGAGACTGTCACGTGCTAAGAATCTGCTCCAACTAGATCCAATGATGAACAGTTTTTCCAGTACCAGCAATCCATCCTACGAGACTGTCACGTGCTAAGAATCTGCTCCAACTAGATCCAATGATGAACAGTTTCTCCAATACTAGTGATCCATCCTACGAGACTGTCACGTGCTAAGGATCTGCTCCAACTAGATCCAATGATGAACATTTTTTTTCTTTAGATTCAGAGCTGGACATCAATTTTTATGATATCCAAAGACGGGATCTGCCACGTCCGATGCCTTGCAATGTTCTGCTCCAATCTCTCATTGGTGCTCTGCTCCGATCCCTTGCAGTCTATCTGATCTACCCTGATCGCTTGCTGGTGCTCTGCTCTGATCCTTTGCAGTCGCTGTACTCTGCTCCAATCCCTTTCATTCTACCTGCTCCTCACTGATCCCTTGCTGATACTGTTTCTCTCAGTTCTCTTGCTGGTGATCTGCTCCTCTCCGATTCCTTGCTGGACCACTGCTCGATCCTTTGCTGCCGATCAGTTCCTTTCCGATACCTTGCTGGGGCACTGTTCCAATCGGTTCCCTTGCTGGGGATCTGCTCCTCTCAATTATCTTGCTTATGATGTGTTCCTCTGTGATCCCTCAATAGCATTCTGCTGCTCTTCGATCCTTTGACGGTGATCTTCTCCTTTCAGTTTTCTTGATCATGATCTGCTGATCTTTGATCCCTTACTGGTGATCTACTCTCCTCTGATGCTGCTCTGGGTCTGCATCTGATCCACTTTTCACACTGATTGCCAAGGATAACAGCCAGCGTGGTCATACACAACCCACCCGTTACCACTTTGTCACAGAATACACTGGAGAGATCCCACAGATCTGACTGTTGCCACCAGTTTATCAGGGGAACGTAACTTCACTGACTCCAATCATCAGGAAAATTATGTAATTGACGAGTGATGGATGAGGTCTCGGCTGCTTCCACTACTAGGCCGGTTATTAGGGAGCTCACAGTGAGCGTATGGTATATACACCTCCGATTCCAAAGCATGGAACATACAGTACAGACCAAAAGTTTGGACACACCTTCTCATTTAGAGATTTTTCTGTATTTTCATGACTATGAAAATTGTACATTCACACTGAAGGCATCAAAACTATGAATTATCACATGTGGAATTATACATTACACTTTACAAAAAAGTGTGAAACAACTGAAAATATGTCTTATATTCTAGGTTCTTCACAGTAGCCACCTTTTGCTTTGATTACTGCTTTGCACGCAGAAAAGGTGAACGGATGGACTCTACATGCCTGGTTCCCACCGTGAAGCATGGAGGAGGAGGTGTGATGGTGTGGGGGTGCTTTGCTGGTGACACTGTTGGGGATTTATTCAGAATTGAAGGCATAGTGAACCAGCATGGCTACCACAGCATCTTGCAGCAGCATGCTATTCCATCCGGTTTGCGTTTAGTTGGATCATCATTTATTTTTCAACAGGACAATGACCCCAAACACACCTCCAGGCTGTGTAAGGGCTATTTGACCAAGAAGGAGAGTGATGGGGTGCTACGCCAGATGACCTGGCCTCCACAGTCACCAGACCTGAACCCAATCGAGATGGTTTGGGGTGAGCTGGACCGCAGAGTGAAGGCAAAAGGGCCAACAAGTGCTAAGCATCTCTGGGAACTCCTTCAAGATTGTTGGAAGACCATTTCCGGTGACTACCTCTTGAAGCTCATCAAGAGAATGCCAAGAGTGTGCAAAGCAGTCATCAAAGCAAAAGGTGGCTACTGTGAAGAACCTAGAATATAAGACATATTTTCAGTTGTTTCACACTTTTTTGTAAAGTGTAATGTATAATTCCACATGTGATAATTCATAGTTTTGATGCCTTCAGTGTGAATGTAGAATTTTCATAGTCATGAAAATACAGAAAAATCTTTAAATGAGGTTTGTCCAAACTTTTGGTCTGTACTGTATGTAATTCAGAAAGATAAGAAGAGTTTATAAAACATATATAAAGATGTTACAAAATGATAACAAAACAATTCAGTATTTACAATTAGATAAAATAAAAATTAATAACAAAAGAAAATTACTAAGTCTGATGTAACGGAAATGGCTCAGAGCTTAGTGAAGGGAAGAACTCCTTACGAAAACATATAGAATCCACAGAACCCTACCTTCCAGGACTGACAAAGGACCAAACCCAATTTCTGATTTTTATTAGATCAAACTTACAGCATATCTTCGCATCTGGAGGTCCCAGGCTGTAGATATTTTCATCATGTTTCTTATCGTGATTTTACCTTTATATATGGATGAAACATGGCATAGATAGCATCATCCATACGACCGTCATTACGTTGAAGGAGTTAGAATGGCCTTACAGTGATGTGAGTGAAGGTGTTATGTTCGTCCCTTTGCTGCAACACTGAAAATATGTCTCCAATAAATATCAGATTGATGCAGACCCCTATATTCAGCACTGACCACAGACTCTGAAGTGTCTCAGAAAGATTTTGTTCAGAGGAAGATTTTTTGTTTGGAAGCATACTTCACCGCCTTTGTGTAAACAAATCTCAGCTTTGGGGTCTTCTTCCCAGAAAATCTCCCTGTTGTAATTATCTGGTCACTACAGGAGACCCCTACTTCAATAGAGAAGTGTTGTCGCTCTCTCTCTCACTTACCCTGTTATAATTAGTTTCTCTCTTCCCCAGCCACAATTAATCCCATAGGTTCAATGTGAGGGTGATATGCTCCCCTATCTGGAGATCTATTGAAATCACATATGTAATACCGTAATACAGTGGCATGTAAAAGTTTGGGCACCCCTGGTTAAAATTACTGTCATTTTGAACAATTAAGCAAGTTGAAGATTAAATGCTCTCTAAAAGGCCTAAAGTTAAATAAAACACATTTCCTTTATATTTTAGGCAAAAAACACGTATAATACTTACAGGTAATGTGTTTTTACGGAACCCATGACAGCACCGAGAGAGGGGATCCGCTCTTCAAGGACAGGAAACCTTCAAGATAAAAAGGGCAGCTCCTCTCTCCGCATCAGTGGATTACAGAGCATGAGAGGACCTCCGAGTTAGTGTACACATTTGTAAATACATTTCTAAAAAATATCCTTAACCACACCCTAAGTGGTATACTATATACAATACTATATACAATTACCCACCAAGCAGAAGGTGATGGCTTAGTAACGGGCGGGAATATAAGGGTGCTGTCATGGGTTCCGTAAAAACACATTACTGGTAAGTAATATACGTGTTTTCCAGTCACCTACGACAGCACCAACAAGAGAATTAAAGAGAATTACTCTATTAGGGAGGGACCACAACCTGTAGAACCCTCTTCCCAAACATGAGATCAGAAGAGGCAGAAAGATCCAGTCTATAGTGACTATAAAAGGTGGAAAGTGACGACCACGTAGCTGCCTTACAGATCCGTTCTATGGACAAGTCTGCTCTTTCAGCCAAAGATGTTGGCATTGCTCTTGTAGAATGGGCCCTCAAGGTACTAACCGCCAAGCCCCATTCCTGCCCCTTCTGAAGGAACTCCAGGATTCTTTCAGAGGCACCTTTCCTTCCAGAGTACACCCTGTAGATGATAATAATTTTTTCCAGGTCCTACCGTAACTTCTTGTAGTGACCGGCTTCCTACTAGCCAGCAAGGTAGACAACAGGTTGGAAGAAAATCCTTTACCCTCTAGCACTGACCTCTTAAGTTCCAGCCTGTTAAGTGCAGCCCAGTCACCTGAGGATGGAACACAGGCCCCTAAGCTAGAAGGTCTGGGATTTCTGTAAGGACCCACGGTTCTGTAACTGACATGTTCCTCAGCCAAAAGAACCAGGGCCTGTTGGGCCAAAAAAAAGGCTATGAGCACTACTCTTGCCCAGTCCTGCCTTCTCTTCCTGAGAACTGCTGGTATTAGATTTGGGGGAGGCACAGGCCAGGGTGAAGTCCCATCAGATCCGAAAGGCATCTACCGCCTGAGGATTGTCTTTTGGATACAGGGAGCAGAACCTCTCCACTTTGCTGTTCTGCCGAGTAACAAAGAGGTTGATTTCCGGTCGCCCCCACATGACCACCAAACGTCTGAATATTGCTGTTTTGAGGGACCATTTGCCCTGTAGAAATGGTCTGCAGCTCAAAAAATCTGCTGTTATATTGTCCTTTCCTCTGATGTGAAGTGCAGATAGCGAAAGGATGTTTCTCTCCGCAAGGCTGAAAATCCTTTTGGTTATATACATTAGGGAACAGGACCGTGTACGCCCCTGGTGATTCAGGTATGCAACTGTGACCTGGTTGTCCGACAATATTCTTATGTGATGGCCTCGTAGGAATGGTAAGAAACTCTGTAACGCATACTTTACAGCCAGAAGCTCCCACATATTTGAGGAGCCTTCCTTTTCTACCACTGACCATGTTCCATGAACCAAATGGTTGTCCAGATGTGCTCCCCACCCCCTGGGACTGGCATCTGTGGTAACTACCCTTGTGATGTGAGGGAACCATGGGACCCCGTCCCAAAGGGACTCTATTTCCAACCACCAGTGGAGCAAATGTATAACCTCCCGAGGCAGTGTCAGTGTAATTTCCATATACCCCAGTAAGAAATATTGACTCACTAACACGAACCACTGCAACTCACTTGAGTAGACTTGGGCCCACTTCACTGCCTGGATGCATGAGGTCAGGGAGCCCAGGAGGGACATAGCACTCCTGAGCGACATCACCGGATCCTGTATTGCACTGCAGAGGAGACTGAGCAATTTTTCCTTCTTCTGATCCGGTAGGCGACACTCTTGCTTGCACGAGTCGAGTAAGAGTCCTAGAAAGATTTGTGTCTTTTGTGGGTCTAACCTTGATTTTTCTAGGTTTAAACACCACCCTAAGTTCTCTAAGATGGTGGCTGACTCTCACTTGACTGTGGCAATGAGTGAAAGAACGGCCTACTATCAAGAAGTCGTCCTGGCATGGGATGACCAGTCTGTCTCTTTCTCTGAGGTGAGGTGGGCCGTCACCTGTGCTATTAACTTCGTGAATACATGAGGGGCCACTGCCAGGCCAAAGGGGAGGGCCTTGTACTGGAGGTGCCTTATGGTACCCCCTACTGGCACTGCTACCTTGAGATACTTCCGGAACACTACATGTATTGGGACGTAGTAGTACGCATCCTTTAAGTCTAGGACGGTCATACAGGAACCAGGAAAGAGCAGCTGTATTGCTGATTTTAATGATTCCATCTTGAATTTTGGAATGTTCAGGAATTTGTTCAGGTCTTTCAGGTTGAAAATTGTTCTGTATGAGCCGTCCAACTTCTTTATTAGAAACAGGGGAGAAGAGAAGCCTTTTCCTTTTTCTCCTGCTGGAACATCCTGTAGGATGTTTTTCTCTAAGAGGCTCAGTACCTCCGAATCTAGGGCTATTTACTCCGAGCTGGACGCTCGTGGAGCCACCATAATAAACCTGTTTGGTTGATATCTTCCGAATTCCAGCTTCAACCCTGCCCTCACCAGGTTGAGAATCCAAGGGCTGGATGATATTTTCTCCCAGGCTGGAATGAAGAGGGAGAGCTTTCCTCCCACCTGGGGTAGGGAGTCATTTGGAGGGCTTTCTGCCACCTTGGGAAGAATTACAGAACAGGAAGACCTTGCCCTTCCTCGGTTTATCCTCCCACCTACTATGTTGAGTGGATGTTCTCTTTCGGCTGTATCTCTTCCTCCAAAAGGACTGCCTGAAGGACAAGAAGGGAGGTTTTGGGAACCCTTTCTTCTTATCGGCAGCTTTCTCTAAGATGTCATCCAAAGCTGTGCCAAATAAGTGGTGACATTCACAGGGGAGAGAACACCGCCCCTTTGATTACTGGGTGCATGGCCAGAATGGAGTCTCTGGATGAATTTTCACTCAGCTGGTCTTCCAATCTATTCAGCCAGACCATGTGGGACCTTGCTATGCAGGTTGTCATGATGGCCAGCCTCAGCGCCCCTGCCAATGACCTCCACATAGTTTTAAGAAATGTGTCAACCTTCCTATCAAAAGGGTCCTTCAGTAATCCTGAGTCCTCAAAGGGGAGGGATGAATTTTTTGAGGCCTTGGATATGGCGACATCCAACCTGGGCGCTTTACTCCAGGATGAGGTGGCTTCTTCCTCAAAGGGGTACTTCCTTTTAAAGGAGGATGGCAAGGGGCCTTTCCTATCTGGCTTTTCCCATTCCTTATTAATGAGATTTAGCAATTTCTCATACATAGGAAAGGATTTACATCTTTTTTTGTCCAAGAGGCTTTTTACTTGACCAGCCCCATTGTGGACCTTATGGCCTTAACTAAATTATCCACCTCTTCCAGAGGGAAGCAGTAGCCCGAGCCCGAGTCGCTTTCTGACGAGAACCCCCTCTTCTGAATATACAGTCATGGCCAAAAGTTTTGAGAATGACACAAATATTAATTTTTACAAAGTCTACTGCTTCACTTTTTCTAATGGCAATTTGCATATACTCCAGAATGTTATAAAGAGTGATCAGCTTAACAGCAATTACTTGCAAAGTCAATATTTGGCTAGAAAATGAACTTTATCCCCAAAACACATTTCAACATCATTGCAGTCCTGCCTTAAAAGGACCAGCTAACCTCTTTTCAGTGATTGCTCCATTAACACAGGTGTGGGTGTTGATGAGGACATGGCTGGAGATCAATCTGTCATGATTAAGTAAGAATGACACCACTGGACACTTTAAAAGGAGGCTGGTGCTTGGCATCATTGTTTCTCTTCTGTTAACCATGGTTATCTCTAAAGAAACACATGCAGTCATCATTGCAATGCACAAAAATGGCCTAACAGGGAAGAGTATCGCAGCTACAAAGATTGCACCTCAGTCAACAATCTATCGCATCATCAAGAACTTCAAGGAGAGAGGTTCATTGTTGCCAAAAAGGCTTCAGGGCGCCCAAGAAAAACCAGCAAGCGCCAGGACCGTCTCTTAAAAGTGTTTCAGCTGCGGGATCGGGCTACCAGCAGTGCAGAGCTTGCTCAGGAATGGCAGCAGGCAGGTGAGAGTGCATCTGCACGCACTGTGAGGCGGAGACTCTTGGAGCAAGACCTGGTCTCAAGGAGGGCAGCAAAGAAGCCACTTCTCTCCAGAAAAAACATCATGGACAGACTGATATTCTGCAAAAGGTACAGGCAGTGGACTGCTGAGGACTGGGGTAAAGTTATTTTCTCTGATGAATCCCCTTTTCGATTGTTTGGGACATCAGGGAAACGCCTCATTCGGAGAAGACAAGGTGAGCGCTACCACCAGTCTTGTCTCATGCCAACTGTTAAGCATCCTGAAACCATTCATGTGTGGGGTTGCTTCTCAGCCAAGGGAATCGGCTCTCTCACAGTCTTGCCTAAAAACACAGCCATGAATAAAGAATGGTACCAGAATGTCCTCCAAGAGGACTATACACTATACAGCTGTACCTAATTTCCCAACTCTTTATGTCCATTGTACCAGTCTAATTCTAGGAGACTCAGATTGTCAGCTCTTATTTCCTTACTGGACATCTGTGTGAGAGGGGAGGAGGAAGGGGGTGAATGTCCCACTCATGAGCGGCTTCACAAATCTTAATATTTTCTATGACAGTATTGGTGGAGAAAATAGGGCACAGAATTTCAGGAGAAGAACATCTCGCCAACCATTAAGCATGGGGGAGGATCAACCATGAAGAAAGGGAAAAATGGATTCAATTAAATTTCAACAAATTCTTGATGCAAACATAATACCATGTGTAAAAAGGCTGAAGGTGAAAAGAGGAAGAGGAGGAGGAAGAGGATGGCTTCTACAAATGGATAATGATTAGGGATGATCGAATAGCATCGGATAAGTGCTTATCTGAATAGCTGTAGCACTTCCCGAATAACTGCATCGGTAAGGCTGGTTTCACATTTGCGTCTGTGCGCGCAGCGTTTGATCCGCATGCGTCATATGTACATATCTTTAACATGGTGTACGCAGGGACATGTGTTTGCATGCGTTCGCGTACGCATGCGTCGTTTCGCGGTGTGCGGTGGTGTCCGGTGAATGCAACATGTTGCATTTTTTGAAGCATCAAAAATCCGTCAAATATGCGCAGTCATGCGAGGACATGCGCATGGATGCGTTCGATGCACATGCGGACTTCAGACTGCGAATATCCAAAAACTGATTACAGCACCTAAAAATATCGAACGCATGCACATAAACAACGCAAACGCATGCAAAAACACCTACAAACGCAGCGTTTCTTTGGCGTCATGTGTAAGATGTGGATAAAAAACATGGCGTAAACATGCGTTTTTGCACGTGTTTGTGTATGCAGATGATACGCTGCAGACATATACGCAAATGTGAACTTAAAATTGGATACCTTGAGCGCTCCCCGTAATCAGCTGATCGGCGCCGCAGCTGCAAGTGTCACGGCTGTGTGACAGTCATAACACATGCATGCAGAGTCCAACAAACAGGCTATCCACGCATGTGTTGTGACAGTGAAACAGCAGTGACATGCAGCTGCTGTGCCTAACAGCTGATCATGAGCGCTCCAGGTATCCAGGTTACCAATGCAGCTATTCAGGAAACGCTACAGCTATTCGGATAATCATTTATCCGAAGCTATACGATCATCCCTAACAATGATCCTAAACACACGTTACAATCAACAATAGACAACCTCAAAAGGTGCAAGCTGAAGGTTTTACAATGGCCCTCACAGTCCCCCGATCTGAGTATCATTGAAAATCTGTGACTCAAAATAGAAGATGCAAGAAGTCCAGGGAATCTAACAGAACTGGAGGAATTGTCCAAGGAAGAAATGGATGAAAATCCCTCAAACAAGAATTGAAAGACTCTTGGCCGGTTACAAAAAGCGTTTACGGGCGGTGATACCATGAAGGGTGCCCAAACTTTTGCATGAGCCCACTTTCCTTTTTGCAATTCTTACAATGTAAAAAAGCCTATATAATTTTTGCTTAAAGGGAATGTCACCCCTGGGACACTTTTCAGCTATTACTTTGGGCATACAGGTAATGGAAATGTTAATCTAGTCTTGGCTGTAAGCCGCATAGCTGCAGCCTAGATGTGGAGAAATAGACTTTTATTTCATTATGTTAATGATTTCTTCCAGGCTTCGGGGCGTACGGTGCGTGGAAGAAATCCTGCCTCCCGCTCTTCATTATAGTATCACCTCCCTCCCATGCACTTCACTCTGACCTGTGACGTGCAGTTGTGGCTCAGAATCCCGCACATGAGTCCTGCACTCGCTCGACAATTTGTACCCTTTCTTTCTCTCTATGGTCAGTGTATTCAGCGTTCTTGTGCACCGGCACCTGCGCACGTCAACCAGACCAAAGAAGGAAGAAGTACAGATTACCGAGGAAGTGCAGGGCGCATGCGCGGGATTCAAGCACCACAACTGCACATCACAAAGCGGTGACATTTCTCCTCGCCTCAGGCTATGTCTCTCGTGCTCAAGTCGGGCAGTCATATCTCTCTTCTCAGTGTCACGGTGGTGTTTCAGTTCCTAGTGGTGGAAATGTTTCGCCTTGTGGTGGGAAGTGATGTCTCTATTCCCGGTGTTGTGGTGGCATCTCTCCTCACATCGAGCTCTGACGTCCTGCATCAGGCGGTGACTTCTCTCGTCACAGTGGCAGTAGCGCTTCTGTTCCCAGTGATGTTTCTCCTCACGGTGGCGGGGACTTCTCTCTTCTCAGTATTGTGGTGGCGGTGACATCTCTCCTCATTGAGTCAAACAGTAATGTTTCTCCTAGAATCAGGAGGTGACGTATCTGAACTTGTGTTGGCAGTGATGTTTCTTGTCACATCAGGCGGTGACATCTCTCCTCATTGTCTCGTGGAGTGGTAAAGTTTCTCCCTCGCATTGGAGGGTGACATCCCCCTCCTCACATCAGGTGGTGCCATATCTGCTCGTATCGGGCAGTGATGTCGTGCTTCCTCATAGCGATTGGTGACCTCTTTCTTTCCAGTATCAGTGAAGTTTCTTCTCGCTACAGGAGGTGACTTTGCTCTTCTTGTGTAGGGTGGTGACATCGCTCTCCTCACATTGGGTGATGACATCTGTCCTCGCATCATGCAGTGACGTTTCTCCTCACATTGGGTGATGACATCTCTGTCCTCGTATCGTGCAGTGACATTTCTCCTCACATTGGGTGACGACATCTCTTTCCACGCATTGTGCAGTGACGTTTCTCCTCACATCAGGTGGTGAAGTCTCTCTCTTTGCATTAGACAGTGGTGTTTCTCCTCACATCAGCTGTGACGTCTCTCTTCTCACAGCATATAAATATGGAAAACTGCTTGCTGCCCTCCAGTATGGACACTTGCTAAACAGGGCAGTTGCCCTCATATGGACACACCATCAAAGAAGTCCCAAGGAGCCCACGTGTTGAAAACACACTGATAAATGAGATACACAGCGTCCAAAGGTGGGTGAAAAAGTCAAAGCTTCTATATTCTGCCATAAACTGAAATGTTTTTCAAGCTTTAAAAAGACCTATCGTAGGTCGAAACATTGCAGTTTATGGAAGAATAAAGAACATTTTTAATTTTTCACCCATTTTTGAACGCTGTCTCAATTCGCGTCAGGTGACGTCTATGTTCCTGTTTCGGCAACGTCTCTCATTGCGTGAGGCTGAGGGCGCTGACATCTGTATTCCTTATCTTGCGATGTCAATGACATGTGTCCTCGCGTTGTGTTGGCGGGGGATAACGTCTCTCTCCTCACGGTGTGGCGGCAGTGGTTAGCGTTTTTCTCCTCGCGGTGTGGCGACGGGGATAAAGTCTCTGCTTGCGGTGTGGCGGCGGGGGTTAACGTCTCTCCTCGCGGTGTGGTGGCGGGGATAAGGTCTCTCC
>VIAB01034459.1:10347-22971 GCA_009801035.1 Oophaga pumilio
GTCCCTAAGTAGCAGAAGAGGGAAGTGATATCTCTGGATTATTGGGTTACCTAATCTATTTCTATTTACACTTGATAAGCATAGAACATAGAGCCTGTCTGTGACGCTAGTCACTACTCACAGACACGCCATGAGGCAGAAGAGTCAGACGTTCCGGGGTCAATACCGAGAGAGTACGTAGATAACCAAGGGAAAAGACAAAGGCGTAAGTCAGGTCACAGTCCAGGGTCAATAACAAGAGATAGTGGATTAAAAGCCAAAGGACCAGACAAAGGGGTAGTCGAGACACGGTGTAAATGGTGAGGCAGCCGAAGATAAGAACTCAGAGCAACAGAATCAGGCCAAGAAGCACAAACTACGCCTGGCAGGGATCAGGGGTAGATAGCCCAGTTAATTAGCTCTGCGATTACCAGATCACTGAACACCTGCAGATAGTCCCGCAAGCCCCAGTCACAGATTGGACAGCAGAGCTGTCAATCAAGGCACCGACAGCCCAGCAAGCCCATCACAGTATTGGACAACCAAGCTGTCAATAAAGACACAGGCAGCTCAGTAAGACAGTTTCCATAGAACAGCATAGCACTCATTCACTGAGCGGAGGAATCGTGACACGGTCAAGGGCCTTTTGAGACCATTACTTCCTAGCATTGACCCAGGTTTTTCCTGCTGCTAATGTCAACCCTTTCTAAAAAAAATAGAGGTGCAAAAGACTGAAATCAGCAGATGAGAGCGGATCTACAGTACCAATGCCTATTATGTTTCTAGAAAACGAACTAGAGTCAAAATTAAATTATGCACCAAAACCAAGTCACAGAACCTAGCCATGAGTAGGAGATAAACCAAATGCAGATTACATAACTTGGAGAATAAGAATACAGATCAGGAACAAAGTTGGACGCAAAATGAGTGAAGGAGTGAAATCAGGAGTGGAAGACTAACAAAACGTAGATGACAAGAATGAACAAGAATGAAGATTAAAAACAAAGTTGTACCAAAACCGAGTCAAGTAATTTAGCCATGTATGGAAAACAAAGCAAATGAAGATGACAGAACTAAGAGAAGAAGAATGAACATCGGGAATAAAGTTGTACCAAACCGAGTCAAGGATTGAAACCAGAAATAGAAGACAAAGCAAATGAACATGACAGAACATGGAGAACAAGGATGAAGATCAAAAATAAAGTTGGAACAAAACAGTCAAGTAATGTAGCCATGTATGGAAGACAAAGCAAATGAATATGATAGAACTTAGGCAACAAGAATGAAGCTCAGGAATAAATTGGTACCAAAATTAAGTCAAGGAATTAAACCAGGAGTGAAAGACAAACCAAACATAATTGATAGAACGTGAGAGCAAGAATGAAGATCAAAAAGTAAAGTTGGAGTAAAACCCAGTCAAATAATGTAGCCATGTGTGGAAGACAGAGCAAATGAAGATGTCAAAACTAGGAGAACAAGAAATCATGAATAAAGTTGTACCAAAACCAAGTCTAGGAATGAAACCAGAAGTGGAAAACAAACAAGATGAATTGGCAGCACAAGGAGTACAAGACCGAATATCAGGAACAAATTGAAACTGCCTAATACGGTAAGTTGTTTTTTTAAATGGTAGGGGTCACAGAGTGCCATTACATCTTAAGATGGAAATATATATCCCTGCCCAAACATGAACAATTTCTGGAAACTTTTCATATTTAGTATCACATTGAATAATTTACTGCTTTTCTTGGTTTTGTTGTTCTTCTTAGAGTATCAATTTACCCTTTATAATTTTGGCCTTAATTTTGGTAGCCGTATACTCACACAGGTTTATGGATGTGAAGCAATAAAAATATAGACTCATTATCATGTGAATTTGAAATCTTGTTAAAGTTTGGCTGCATTCATAGTAAAGTGATTCCTATCACTCACCGTATTAAAACTTATTTTCAAAAGATGACATTTATAAGGTAAAAACATAGAGGAAAACATGCTTCAAAGGACCACATTCATGACATTTCACATTGGCACCCCAGCATGCTCCGAATAAAATGTCACATTTAAGACAGCAAATTACAAAATAGCAATAATGCTAAAAAAAATTCTGAAGATGTATTAACCCACTATGTGTTTCTTTAGTGATATATACAATATTTCTAAAAACACAAGTTTTGATAAATATAAGGTTATATTCTATTATCAGATCATAGCAGTGCGCTCATTTTTTCACTTGTTGAAAGTATAAAAGAGTGGATCGATTTTTGGGACTCCTGTCCAGCATCCAGGTCAGAGTTAACACTCTTTACGCAATATGCTGACCCAGACGTCCATTTATCTTGATCCGTGTATGAACCTTGATGCTTGGACTGGCTGCTGTTCACCTAACAGACTGTAAAGTTCAAATCAGTTGACTCACAGCCAGCCCGTGCATTGCGGTTCGTATTGAGACCGAGATAAGAGTGGACATTTGAATTCTGCTTAATGAGAAGACAGAAGCGGTTTATTAATGCTTCTGTCTTCTCTTTTGCCACCCCCATAGTGCTCAATGACATACTGCGGAGTGAAAGTCCATGGTGAGTTACAAAAACATATATCTTTATTAAACATGAAGGCATATATAGAAATAAAAACATTTATCAATACAAAGTCATAATTAAAGCGAGAATCAGGTAGAAAGACATGGATATCTCATGCAAAAATAGGGAGGGTGGGGAGAGCAACAACAGGTAATGTATATTAATTGATTACAAAGTGCTACTGCTTTTAAGTTTTACATATAATATATATGTAGAGATGCAAACTGAGTTGTAGCACAGTATCTACTCACAAGCTGGAGCCATTATAAGTCAGTAGACAATTCTAATAAACAGGCCATTTGCATTCATCATACAGTCAAATAGTGCTCCCCAATAGAGACACCACAACAGCTCCAATGAACGTTTTGCATTGGTTTCTTCAGGAGGCATGAGATATCCACATCTTTCTACCCATGTTTAATAAAGATATATGTTTTTGTAACTCACCATGGACTTTCAATCCATGTTTTTTGTATTCAGTCTAGTAGAGGAGTGTCCTTGCGATACTATGTACTATGTACTTTTGATATGTTGTCTAATTCTAACATGTGTTCTGCTTTGCTGATATTGTGTCAATGACATACTATGTAGCAAATATGTGTGTATGTAAGAGGAAACAGTGATACCCTTGCTTGTGGGATGTGACCATAGTGAGGAATGACTGCCATCTGCTGGCCAGGTGCAATCAGGTGCAACCAATTTGTACCAGAAGAACTGCAGGGGGAGCAGCTTCATGTGTGGGACCTGGTCAGGTGACTCCCAGGTGGAGTTCCGGGCTATAAAAGCTCTGCGCACAAAACTGCAGGCAGATTTGGCACCAAGAGAAAGAGAGGAACAGACGTGGACCAGGGATGGTGCTTAGGCCAACAATGGGAAGAATGCGCTATCAGGGTGCCGTATACTGCCTGATAAGGTTCAGACTACGTTTGAGAAGACTGAAAGTTCCAACAGCGCCAGTCAAGACCAAGACCTGTGCCTTACGCTGGTTAAGACCCAGAGACCAGACATCGCCTGTCAAAAACTGAACGCCAGTCCTCTCTGCTCCAGGCTCAGCAGATGTTCGCCAACGGTCAAGCAGCGAAAATCCAGGAGGAGACGACAACTAGGGAGGCACACCTGCGATTGCAGTGGGACAGTGCCAGTGAGCAGGGCTATCACTTCCACTTCTGACATAAAGTACAGGGGATGGCCGGGGTCAGGACAACAGGTTGGGAGGGGGCCGGTTGTGGTGCATGGGAGGCTGAATGCACTTTAATAGACTTTGACAGAAAGAATTACGGCCTAGCAGGAAAACCCAGTAACCCCAGCTAGGGCCAGAGTTAAAGAGAGAGAATCAACGTGGTAACTCCTGTAAATGGGCGTATCACCTTCGTGAAGGGAACTTTAGTATTATATAGTGAAGAACGTTTGTTGCTAATTTACTCATATCATTATTTGGTTTATTGTTTGATTTGCGTTATTATCATCAACTGTTCAGAATTACTGTAAATTACTATTGTATTTAAACAGAATTATATTGTCTACTGACTATTCTTGCCTTGTGTTATCTGTGTGTTGCATCATGTCACTAGCATTACATGTACATCACATAAAAACAAAAAAAACCTACACATATTGAATATCCACATGACTGTAGAATTAATTCAACAAATAATTTAGTGTAAAATGTAAGCAGTATAAACAAATTAAAGAACACTATTGTCAAATAACTTTTTTATATAATTTATATATTATATATATTTTTTAGATTCTAAAATATGATTTATATAAATTACACAGTAAGGTATATACTGTATACTCGATATGAGTGTGTAGAAATAATGTAATTTCTCCTGTGTAAAACATTTCACAAAGATATGTCAAGATATAACTGCCTCCATGAAAAAAGGCAATAATGTCAAAAAATGGTCTGTCAGTAGAGGGAAACTGTCATGTTGAAAATGGTAAGTGTAGGCAGGATGTTATGAAGCAGGATGAGCTGGTCAGATTGATTTCTATTTCTGTGAGAAAAGTTTGAGTAAAACTTTCATTCTAATCTTTAAATCCTTGATGATTGTATACATGAGACCTGTGGGCTATCAGTGATTGACAGTCTTCCCTGTATGGCTGTATATGCAGAGAAAGCTGCCAACCACTACTAGAACTGCCCACTGGACACATGCATACAAACACCAGGAATTTCAATGAATAAAATACAAGTTATACTGAATCTTTTCCCACAAATCTTTATATCATTCTGCTTAGCTTCTCCTTCTATATGTCATGCTGTCCATGGATGGAGCTGCATGTACATGCAACAACCCTCCTAAGCCATCCATTTGTCCATGCAGGTCATAGGAAGTTGAATGAAATGATACCTTGATATCTTCGATCCGATGTTTTATTCCAAAGAAATCCATGTTTCTCTTAATATGTAAATAAGCTATTAAAATCTCTGGGCCGGACATAAATCTGCCTCCAGAGCTTATTTTAAATTAAAACTGGGCTTTATCAGTGTGAGATGTGTAGATCAGGAGAGCAGACTGTCAGTCATTACTGTTCTCACACTAGTAACGCCCCCCCCTTCATTTAAAATAAACTCATAGATCTTAACAGCTCATTTACATATTAGGTATCCACAACAAAATGGTATCGTTAAAAACATCAGCTTGGTACGCAAAAAATAAGCTCTCACCCAACCCGAGATCACGAAAAATTGAGATGCTACGGTTCTCGGAAAATGACGCAATATTTATTTATTTATTTATTTTTTAACAAACTTTGGATTTTTTTTCACCATTTAAATAAAAAACAACCTGTACATGTTTGGTATCTACGAACTCATAATGACCTGGAGAATCATAATGGCAGGTCAGTTTTAGCATTTGGTGAACATGGTATAAAAAATTAAAAAAACAGTTGTGGAATTGTACTTTTTTGCAATTTCACATCACTTAGAATTTTTTTCCTGTTTTCAAGTACACGGCATGGTAAAACCAATGGTGACATTCAAAAGAACAACTCATCCCGCAAAAAACAAGCCCTCACATGGCCATATTGACGAAAAAATTAAAAAGTTATGGCTCTGGGAATAAGGGGAGCGAAAAATAGAAACGTAAAAATGAAAATGGGCTGCGGCCTGAAGGGGTTAAGGCCTTTTCAGACCCTCTTATTAAGGCGCCATAACTGACATGCATGGGAAGGAGGTAGAATTACAATGAGGACAGGAGGCCGGTATTTCTTACAGCACCGCACATTCGGAGCCTGGAAGAAATCATTAGCATAAGGAAAGAATGTAAGATTTCTCAGCAACAATACCATTAATATGAGGCAGACAGGTAGGACTAGTGTAACATTTCTATTACCTGTATGCCCTTATTAATAGGTCATACATGTCCCGGGATGGTGACAGATTCCCTTTAAAGCACCACTCCAGCATTTTTTTTTATATTTCACCGCTGGAGTGGTGCCTTAAAATCCAAGACCTCTACCAACTGTCTGACACTCACCTCCCGACATTTTCATTTGTTTTTTCCTCCGCTAGGCTCCATCTCCTGCAGTTTGTGACTTGTCCACTGCTCCAGTGTTTCATGGAGTGGCGCAAAGGTCTCTAATCAATGTGTCTTTGAGATCCTCGCTCTGGGCTCGTTCTCACCTTGTCCTCGCCTCTTTCTGACCTCGTTCTCACCTTGTTCTCGCCTCTTTCTGTCTGTCTTACATTAAGCGCTTGTGACGTAGCTTCTAACTTCTGGCCAGTCAGAAGTTGTGCTAATAAGTTTGACCCGTGGAACTGGAGCTATGCCAAAAACCGGTGAATACACCGAAGGATGAGTATATGACCGGGGCAGTGGACTTGCACTTAGAGCACCACTCCAGCGGTGAGAAAAAAAACCCGCTAGATGAGCCGTTATTGTACTACACAGCCGTGCTGTAGGACACATATGGCAGCAGTGGCTTAGTATTGGGGTATCAGCAGAATGAGTAGTTTGCACAGCTTTGGCATAGATATGGACAGTGCAGAAAATGTGAGAAGTCAAATGTGTTGTTGTAATCTCAGCAGACGAGTAATGGCTGGAAAAGTTGTCATGTTGGTCTGGGCCAGATGGAAAAGACGGGAAAAGTGATCGACTCTATAAGAAGGAACGTCAGCTGTAAGTCACCATCTATAACTGTACTGTCATCTTTTATATGGTCTGCAGGACTGGTATCTACCACTATATGGTCTCCATATAGTAATATCAGTGTTTGTTTTTGTATATAGATGTATTTTCATTCACAGCGTGGTCATCTGTTGATGTTCCCCTATGCTCACAATTAGGGTGCACCACATAGCTGTAGTCAGGATTACCTGGTTAGCCCCCCGCAAGCTGAAAACCCAGCTACGCCTCTGAAACTCTTGCATAGTTTATTGATGAGTCTACTACTTTACATAATCAATCAATGTATGCTAATATCTGCCATCTGCTCTTGACATGGATAAAGGTCAAAAGTTTTATAGGGATGACATTTTAAACATAATGAGCAATTGCAAACCCAGCTATAGAAATCATGTACAAATACTTTCCAAAGGCGAAACTCAGGGGTACATTCTGAGGGAGAACTCCTGAGGATCTAATATAAGATCTATATACAGTAAGTGCTGACCTCATTTCTCATCACCATACAGATTATTCTCCCATTAAAGGGAAACCTTGTGGTATTTTCACATGGGTTTTCCCATTAGTCACATGTCCATATTCTCTATTATCTATCAAAGGACTTTAATATTGGTTGCTTTCCTTTAAAGGGGTTGCACACTACAAAGAATACCCATGAAGGTATTGAAACGATAAAACCACCCCAAACCCATACTGCTGCTAGGGCTCTCCCTCCTCATCCAATGACTTCCTCTTCTCAAGGAAGAAGGGGGTGTTAAGGGGGTAGGACATAGTTTTAGCATCCTTAGCATCTGGGAGAACATTCAAAGGTCTACTAAGGACATTCATAAAGATAAGTATTTGGACAATACTGCTACTACATAGAGACTACTACAATAGGAATTTGTAATCGCCTATCTGCTGGATTTCAGGTGATATTTCGGGCAGACTGCCACTTTTCCTTAAGTATAGATTTCAACTGTACTTGCGCTGGTAGGATGAAGATACAATTGTATGCGATTCATCTTGGTGCATGTATGCTCAATAACATCACTGCAGGTCTCAGACAAATGCAGTGCTTAAACAGCTCTGTAGTATGGACTTGTGCAGACTGGGTTGAAATCTGCATATGCAGAGATATTTTCCTTTGACTAAGTGATGAAATTAAAAAATTCTACATGCTACAATCGAGTAAATTTGCATTCTCCATTAGAAGTTATGACAGTGTAGGGACCACTATGCATGCTGAGAATGCTAGCCACAGACATAAATTCTTCCCTGGTCTGGCTGCCATGGAAGACCATACTGGATGCTGGACTAAAGAAATGCAAAACGTTATGATCAACACTACTTCTGATCCTAAAAATGAAAGGGACATAGTGCTGTCTTTTTTCTGAATCCCTTTCCCCGTTTAGTGTCTTTGCATAGTGATATTTGGATGGGCAGGATTGGATGAGTGAAAACAAAGATTGGGTGAAGTTAGAGACATGGCTTAACATATAAAAGTTGAAGAAGTGTCCTGTATGCTCCACAGGGGTTGTCCCTCTTCCGAGAGAATGATCAATAACATGATCATCTTTTTAGTCGCCCAACCAAGATCCATCTTCTAGTAGTCTTTGATACAATTGCCGTGTAAAGTACAATAAACTCCCTCTCACACTATCAAGAGGAAATTGCAAACAGTGTGCTCCAGGGAAAGCGAGGTCATTTATCACCATGAAGATTTGCCTCTTACTTTGCTTTCCCTATTGTTATTAAACGGTTTGTTACAACTGACATCACTTGTGGAGCTGCCTGGCTGGAGGCGTTATATTTCCTGGAGACACCAGGAAGGGAATTGGAAAGTATTGTTTTATAGAACTATGCTTTAAGTTAATACCCTGGGAGATATGTCCTGAAAGGATGAGAATGAGAAGAAGCTACATTATGAATAGGGTATTTTAACAGAGATGGTATCATTGATCAAAATGGTGCAATTTGGTGGTTTCTAAATATTGTCCAGGTGTTTGGGTAATAATCCATAATCATGGACTAAATTCAGTGCTGGGAACTGCAACCTTCTAAGGCTATGTTTCCACTATACGGAAACACAGCGCTATTGACGGAGCGGAATCTCCGCTCCGTCTAAGCCCCGCCCCCTTTCTGACGCGCGTTATTTCCGGAGGTGTTCAGGACACCTCCGGAACACCTCCGGAAATAACGCAGGGCTACATAGCCCTGTGTTAAATCATGTTGCGGCGACGCATCGTCGCCGCAACACGCGAGGACATGCTGCGGTCTGAAAAGACGCGCCGCATGTCCGTTTACGCAGGTCTGCCACCTGCGTTTTGTTACGCATAGTGGAGACGGGATTTCTTGAAATCCCCTCCACTATGCTGTAACATCTGGACGCTGCGTGTTTAGCGCTGCATCACCGCACAGCGCCAAACACGCAGCGTTTCCTTACCGTGGAAACTCACCCTAAGGCCTCTTTCACACTTCAGTCGTGCGACGTCAGTCAAAATCCGTCAAAATGTGAAAAAAAACAGATCCGCCTTTTTTTTTGGCGGATCCGCTTTTTTCCCATTGACTTGCATTAGTGACGGATTTTGAGGAATGGTCGTCCGTTTGACGGATCCGCCAAAAATGTGACGTCCGCCTTTTTAGAAAAACGTCCAATGCAACGTTTTTTGTATCCGCCAAAATGGCGTACCCGCCGCGTACGCCATTTAGTGTAATGGTCGCCTATGGGTGGCGGATCCGTTGGCATCCGTTTTTGACGGAATCAGCCAGCGGATCCGTTCCTCCAATAGAAAATCCATTCAAAATGCCCGGAACGCTGTCCGGGGTCTCTCTCTCTCCTCCGTGCCACACATGCGTACCTACATTTTCCGGGTTATATTCCGGGTTGAAAAGTTCATGGTGGATCCGTCAAGAAAACGGATCCGTTTGCATCCATTTTTCACCTTTTCTGGCGGATCCGCCATTTTCACACATTGGCGGATTTTAACTGACGTCAAGCAACTGAAGTGTTAAAGAGGCCTAACCCATGTTAGCAATGATATTGCAAAAATTGATTTTTCTCCTTCCAGCTGCATCATAAATGACTCAGATTATTATACAGTTTAGAAATAAAAGCATTAGAGAAGAGGCCAATTTGAAAGTGAAAAGCAGAAATAAAATGGTTGCGCCAAATAATTCAATGTCTTAATAGCTTTTAGGTTAGGGCTAGATGGCGACTTTGGCTGCTAAGAGGGACAGCACAGCTAAACATCTCTCTGTGCCGCTGTTACATAACAATGTAATGCAGGTGAATGGGGTTATAGTGTATCCTGCATGGTACTGAGACAAGGAAGTCACAAAAAAAATCCAACTGGTTCTGGAATTTTATAATTTCTTTATCGTGGCTCTGGGACATGCGGGTCACAATGCGACACCATTTCCCTGCATGATGTATACAGCAGTCTTTGGCTGCGTGACCTATGTTGCAGCCAATTTCAATGTCTAGTCCCAGCCTAAGAGTCTAAAAAACCTTGAATCCCTCATCAGGGGTCCCAAAATCAACTTTCTTTCTAGAACCTTAAGATAATAGAAATTGATGCTGAGCATTAAGGTAATTGCTGATGGTCTCAAGGCAGGAGGAATAAATGGGGCAGATTGTGATGGGTTTCATCATTTTTAACACAAGATCAGTGCATGAAAAATAAACCTTACTATTTTCACACTGGCCACTAGGCACATTATTAGACTCACATTTTCTGTTTAAATACAGTAGATAACACGAGAGCCACCACTCACAATAGGTGATGGCCACAGCTCACCTTCTCCTTTCCTTTTGCAATGGCCGATTGTCTAAAGAGCTCTCCTGTAGAAGTCAATGAGTCAGAGCCAGTCTGCTGCGGCCTATGTCCATGTGGCTGCTGCCTAAGGATGGTCAACTGTGCTGTCATGCTCCTACCCCTGACGACACCAATCACGTTATATGAGTGCATTCTGTCATGCGTCTGTCTATATATTGTGATGCAATGTATTCCTGTATTATGTTAGTAATGTATAGTATAGGATATACAGTGGTGTGAAAAAGTGTTTTCCCCCTTCCTGATTTCCTATTCTTTTGCATATTTGTCAAACTTAAATGTTTCAGATGATCAAACAAATTTAAATATCAGACAAAGATAACACAAGTAAAATCAAACTGCAGTATTTAAATGAAGGTCTTCATTATTTAAAGAAAAATAAATCCAAACCTATAGGGCCCTATGTGAAAAGTGATTGCCTCCCCCCTAAGTTAACTGTGGTATATCACATCTTTGGGAAGCGGAGTTCACGAGCATGCCTGATTACTGCCACACCTGTTCTCAATCAAGAAATCACTTAAATAGGACCTGCCTGACAAAGTGAAGTAGGCCAAAAGATCTTCAAAAGCTAGACATCATGCCGCAATCCAAAGAAATTTTGGAACAAATGAGAAACAAAGTAATTGAGATCTATCAGTCTGGAAACGGTTATAAAGCCATTTCTCAAGCTTTTGGACTCCAGCGAGCCACAGTGTGAGTCATTATCCACAAATGGCAAAAACATGGAACAGTGGTGAATCTTTCCCAGAAGTGGCCCGATGTCTAAAATTACCCCAAGAGTGCAGCGATGACTCATCCAATAGATAGTGAAAATAGAAAAGGGTGGGCACCACCAAAAATACATACAGGAAATCAACCAATTGCATACACAATGATCTCTTAAAAATACAAATTCACTTGAATGGGGGGCCCAAACATCCAATGTTTGCCATGCTGTCATGTGCATGACAGCGCTGCAAACACTGCCTCTGATCAGAGGTAAAATTATTACTGCCAGTCAGAGAACCGTGGTTCCCATGCTGTCAAATGACAGCATGAACCCACAGCTGGGATTGGAGGTAAAAAAGTTTACCTCTGGCCACTGGCGTTGACTATTAAGACTACTACTCCCATCAGCCAAAGCCTGCTGCCACTAATAACAGCGAGAGCAGACCGTGGCTGATAGAAGCATTCATCAGCCAGAGCCTGTGATCTAAATAAACAATTTAAAAAAAAAACAGCATGGGTTCCCCTGTATTTTTTATAACCAGCTGGGCAAAACTGACAATTGTGGGCTGCAACCCTCAGATGTCAGCTTCAGCAAGATTGGTTATCAAGAATAGAGGGGTCTCCGCACCATTTTTTAAAAAAATATTTAAGTAAATAATTTAAAAAACAGTGTGGGGACCCTCAATTTTTGACAATCAGCCAAACTAAAGCAGACAACTGGGGGCTGGTATTCTCAGGCTGGAAAGGGGCCATAGATATTGGTTCTGCTCAGCCTAAAAATAGCAGCTTGTAGCCACCCAGAAAAGGCGCATCTATTAGACGCCCAGATTCTGGCACTTTGCCCGGCTCTTTCCACTTGCCCTGTGACAGGGGCAAGTGGGGTTCATATTGCTGTGTTGATTTCATCTTTGTATTGTCCGCTGACATCAAGCCCATGGCTTAGTAAAGGAGAGGCGTACATAACGTCTGTCCATTGCTAATCCTATAGCTATATTGTAAACAAACACACAGCCAGAATAAAGTTTTTCATTGGAAAAAAAAACCACACTTTTACTTTTGTATTTAAAAATAACAAACACAGTTATACTCACCTAACGCCCATTCCATTGAAGCCAATGCCCCCTGTAAAAATAAATAAATAAAAAACAACTATTTTTCTCACCTATCTGACGTTCTTTCCCACGCCGTAATCCATGTCTGGGAATAAACAGTTTTCAACCTGGACGGTGCCAAGATGCGACCGTCCAGGCTGAGAACCACTGACGAATGAGCTGCTGTGAATGCAGCCTCAGTGACTAGCCTTGACGTCATCGAGGTTGCCACAGGTTATTAAGGCTGCGCTCTCAGCTGGGCCCCTGAATTGCGGTGAGAAAAAGTCTCACGGTGCAGTGGTGAGTTCACCGCAGTTCA
>VIAB01034462.1:0-14676 GCA_009801035.1 Oophaga pumilio
GTATTTCTCGCTAGTGTGACTCCGGCCTAAAAGAGCCATGGAATAATAAATAATAATAATAATAATATGGGGCACACCTGTTGGCAGCAGATTATTCAGGATACTCTCCAAGCGTGTGACAACAGAGCTTTTTTATTCAGGAACAAACAGGAACAATATATGATAAGCTTAACCCCTTTGTGCCAGCTGACGAAATAGGATGTCAGCTGGCAGTATCCCCCGCTTTGAGGTGAGCCCACCTCAAAGCCGCAACATGTCAGCTGTTATAAACAGCTGACATGTGCCCCCAATTGGAGCGAGTGGAATCGTGATCCTCCCGCGCCTATTAACTAGTTAAATCCCGCTGTCAAAGCTGACAGCGGGCATTTAACTAGCGCATTCCGGCCGCCGGGCCGGAAATGAGCTCATCGCCGACCCGCGTCACGTGATCGGGGGTCGGCGACGCATTGCCTTGACAACCAGAGGTCTAATAGAGACCTCTATGGTTATTTCCGTAACATTGCTGTGAGTGCCGCCCGGTGGTCAGCACTTATAGCAATGCATTAAATCTACTACATTTGGCGATCTTCTCATTGCCCATATGTAGCAGAGGCGATCGCATTATGGCAGCTTTTAGCCTCCTATGGAGGTTATTGAAGCATGCCAAAAGTAAAAGAAAAAAGAGTTTAAAAATTAAAAAAAATAAAAAAAACCTAAAAGTTCAAATCACCCCCCTTTCGCCCCAATCAAAATAAAACTATACAAAAAAATCACACATACACATATTTGGTATCTCCACGTTCAGAATCGCCTGATCTATCAATAAAAGAAAGGATTAACCCGATCGCTAAACGGCATAGGGAGAAAAAAAATCAAAACGCCAGAATTATGTTTTTTTTGTCGCCACGACATTGCATTAAAATGCAATAACGGGCGATCAAAAGAACGGATCAGCACATAAATGGTATCCTTAAAAAGGTCCACTTGGCACGCAAAAAATGAGCACTCACCCATCCCCAGATTACGAAAAATGGAGACGCTACGAGTCTCGGAAAATTGCACAATTTTTTTTCCTGTTTTTAGCAAACTTTGGAATTTTTGTTCACCACTTAGATATAATAGAACCTAGACATGTTTGGTGTCTATGAACTCATAATGACCTAGAGAATAATAATGGCAGGTCAGTTTTAGCATTTAGGGAACCTAGCAAAAAAGCCAAAACAAAAAACAAGTGTGATTGCACTTTTTTTTGCAATTTCACCGCACTTGGAATTTTTTTCCCATTTGTGAGTACACTACATGGTAAAACCAATGGTGTTGTTCAAGAGTACAACTCGTCCTGCAAAAAATAAGCCCTCACATGGCCATATTGATGGAAAAATAAAAAAGTTATGGCTCTGGAATGAAGGGGAGTGAAAAACGAAAACGCAAAACCGAAAAAAGCTCCGGGGGTTAAGGGATTAATATATCAGAAACTATTTGTGTCTCTATCTGTGCATCATCTACAGCAGGCTGCTTCTCTGATATACTGACACAGGAAAACAGGAAATACAGTCACATGCTCTCCCTGTGTGAGCCTCTGGGAGCTTTTTTTTTTGTTCTAACGTTATGATGAACAGCATACAAATCTAGCAACTAAAGACTCATAGACAGGAATGGAGTTGTTGCACCAAACATATTCCAACAATACCTCATTCTACAGAGTTTGTTGTGTAGTGTAGTATCCATGAATAAAATTTCCTAGAAACTAATGTCTTTTAGGGCAGATGCAGATGACCCTGTAATCTCTCATCCAAGAGAATCAGTTTGATTATGCAAGCGTTTGATCAGAGTATGAAAAAAGAGTGATCTAATTCATTCAAATGAGGAGAAGATGGAGAAAAAAATATCTCCATCTCCTCCATTCTGTTAGTCCGTGGAAATCAGACTGCACTCAGATATCATCCAAGTCCAGTCTTATGGTTTCCATGGACTCATTGATTCGCATGGCTGGTTCAGTTCAAGGAAACAATCTGACATGTGCATGTCCCCATAGAATACCATTGATCTGAGTGCGATCCAGTGTTTTGTCGGATAGCGCTAGGACCGAAAATATAGTTACATGCCCTTTGACAAATCCATAAATCTGATTAGGGCATATTTTTCATCCTAGTAGAGATAAGCGAATCAATTCGATGCAAATAGAAGTTGTGATTAATTTTAGGAAATATCCTGAACCTAGCGAAATTGAACAATTTGCATTTGGATTTGCATGAATTGTCAAAAATGCCCACTGTTATTATACACAATGAAGACTGCATCATCTAGAGGAAGCTCGTATGACTTCAGGAGTGATTAGACTCATATGTCACATCACATAATAGATCACAGAAATCACATAGCACATTGCAAAATATAGCACAGGCTATCATAGCATAAAAGTCATGGCAGGGAATGCACCGCAGCAACGATTTTGAGTTAAATTTGTTTGGTGAGTGATACCTCGCAGCTTAGCATTCCAAAAAGGGGAGAAAAAGCCAAAAAACTTAGAATATAATATACAAATAATGTGCGACAAAACAGCAATGAGGAAAGGTTACAATTAGTTTACCCAAAGCCATATACTGTATGTGGAGGTAATTCTGATAATAAACTTTGCTTAGTTTAAAAAACCTTGAAAGCAGTAAAGAGATTGTGTACAGTCATAGAAGGCCTCAGAGTGTCATACACAACATTTCTGGGCAATTAAAGTACCTGCAATTCATGGCAAATAATTTAATTTCAAATTATTAGATCATCTCTTCTAAAAGATTGTTGTAAAAAAGGGTGTGATAAGTAGAAACTCCACTTATATATTGCATAAATATCCACAAATAGTGCAGCTTCAATGAAATCAATGAAACTTTTATGATCTCTTATAAATAAGATCAGGAAATATGGGCACATTGGTCCTATTAGTCTGTCCCATACATATCATATAGCTGTCGTCCAAACAATATTTTGGCAAATGATTACCGTGCTTCCCTGAAAATAACCCCTAGCATGAATTTTGCCCTTTTTGGAGAAAGCTTGAAAACTAAGCCCTACTCCAAAAATAAGCCCTAGTTGTAATTTAAGGTGGAAGTGTCCAGGCAGCTAAAAAAGTTTGAGAATACAGAATAATAATAATTACAGAGAGCAGACACCCCCAAAAAATCCCACTCACCAGTCCCTAAACAATTACAGCTGGCAAATGCTAAGGATAGGCTCTGTGTTGGTGTCAGGTCCCTCTTCTTCCGGACAGCAGGGGGAGCCAACCAATGTGGAATACAGTGAGACCTGGCAGTGACACAGCTTTGTATGTGAGAGCAGCCCAGTCACTTGCCAATTCTATTGTTTAGGATCTGGTAAGTGCGATTATTTTGGGGGTGTCTGTTTTCTTTTGGGGGTAGAATAATCAGAAAAGGGAAATGGGAATTAGTTATGTGAATAAAGTATAACTTTTATTTATATATGTAAGATATTCAAAAGAATTCCTTATACCTATTATTTTACTGGGGATACATTGAATCACAGCTGTATATCAGTTAGTATATGTGTCATACAGCTGTGAGCCACTAGTTTCCCGGATTGCAGCTACGGTACGTTATGAATAACTATAAATTATTAGGTGAAATAGAGCCCTAACCAGTGTCCCTCCTATAATTAAATTATCCAGGACTAAAGAATCTCTACTGATTACTGTAAATTAATGGGTCAGTGTAAAAGATTCAAAGCTCATTGATCAAACAAGGTTGGTATAAATTAGAATGTGGCAAATTGTTATATTATGAATGCAATTTCTATTTAAACATGAGCGCAGGATAAGTGCTCAGTACTTCAACCTACAGAAAGAGTGGAGTATTCATCAAATGATGTATAGCCGAGAGTAAATTATAAAAGAATGTCTTTATTATTTGTATTAAATATCCTACAAGGTTAAAAACAAGAAGAGTACTTCATAATTTATTCATGACTATACCTCATTTGTGAATAATGTAGATCTATTTAACTTTTTTACATGTACCATATACCTGTTTCTGCCTGGATACTTTTTTTTACTGATTCTTCTTTTCTTCCTGTATAGACGTCCACCATTTACTGTGGTACTGTATTGTATGTACCGGTAAACAGAGGAACAAGAAATATATCTTACTGGCATTTTCACCTACAGACAGCATGAGTTCAAAAAGGAGGAGCTATTCCATGGAGTACAAGAAAGGAATCGTAGAGTACTCCCTTGTCAAAAATCTTACTGCTTTCTGAAAAGAGAAGATGTTAGATGTCTGAATGGTCCAAAAATGGCGAGCAGAGAGAGATAAACTCAACAGATGTGCAAGGGAAATGCTAAGAAGCGCAAGTGTGGATCAGGTTGCATCCATTATTTCCTGAGCTCGAATACATGGTCTGTGAATGGGTTGCTGACAGGAGAGCAAATACATTGGTTGAACTCAGTGATGCTATACAAGAATTTGCCCTTACAATGGCACCACAATTAGAAATATCCCCAGAAGAGTTCAAAGCAACACTGGCTGGATGGCTTTCTTCAGCAATGTAAACTGTCTCTAAGAAGATCCATAACAATGTTTAAGCTGGAAGATCCTGAAGTTATTAAACATGCACTTGCATTCAAGTCCTTTGTTGACGGTGTAAAGAGGTGACAGGAATCCTCATTTGCTGCGACTACTTTTATTGCAAATGTGTTAATACCTAATTGTAAAGTGTCTATTTACTGTCATGTGTTTTATGCTGTTAAATGTGTTGTGTATGCCATGTGTTATTAATGTGCTATGTTTGCATTCCTGTACCATTGTTAGTTGCTGTCTGTGTAGCTCAGGGCCAGCACAGGTTAATTAAGGGGGCTGGATTTGCAGCCTAGAGGTAACAGGAAGCTCCTGCTTCCCAGTCAGTAGCCCAGGCACGTTGGTCCAGGGCAGACGTACAGCAACAGCTGGGGCATTGCCAGACTCCAGGAGGGGAGGAAATCTGCTGCCCCGGACCAAAGACGGAAGGACCACGACATGGGACCCTAGAACTTTGGAAGGGTCCCCGCTGAAGGGACTGGGAGCGTCCAGATTCCAGCATGTGGACTACTTGTTTGATCTCGGCTACCGTGGCCGTTGTGGGTTCAGACGTGGACAGTGTCAGGGAAAGAGCAGGAAGTCGGTGTTGTACTTTCTTTTTCTCAACTAAGTTCTCATTAAAATTCATTTTTTCCTGTTGGACCACAGTTGTAAGCCTGGACTTAATTACCTGGACTTCAGTGGCTGAGGGAAGAAAAGGTATCCTGTGGGGGAAGCTGTGTCTGTCTGGTGTTTCATGTGCAAGGGGCCGGGGTGTCTACGGGTGTTTTGTGGGTGAGCTCGGTCAGGACTACCACCCCAGTCACCCTTGTCAAGAATGGTCACAAAGTTGTTCCGAAGCCACTCCTTTGTTAGTTTAGCTGTGTGTTTAGGCTCATTGTTTTATTGGAAGGTGAATCTTCGGCCAAGTCTAAGGTCCAGAGCACTCTAGAAGTGGATTTCTTCCAGGATAGCTCTGTACTTGGCCGCCATGTTTCACTGTTGGGATTGTATTGGGCAGGTGATGAGCAGTGCCTGGTTTTCTCCACACATACCGCTTAGAATTACCACCAAAAAGTTCTATATTCATCTCATCAGACCATTTCTTATAGTCTGGAAGTCCTTCATGTGTTTTCTGTGCCTTGCCACAATTCTGTTTCTGAGCTTCTTGGCTAGTTCCTTTTGACCTCATGATTCTCAGTTGGTCTGACATGCACTGTGAGCTGTGAGGTCTTATATAAGCAGGTGTGTGCCTTTACAAATCAGGTCCTATCAGTTTAATTATACACAGCTGGATTCCAATGAAGCAGTAGAACCATCTCAAGGAGGATCACAAGGAAATGGACAGCATGTGACTTAAATATGAGTGCCTGAGCAAAGGGTATGAATACTTCCTAAACCTCTGTGCTGGCATCTGCACAACTGAAGCACCAGGACCTGTGACCTGACACCAGACAATCTAATGGGTATAGAACTCTGCTTGCTGTTTATCATCTACTGCCTTGTTATCCTGCAACAATATTAATGGTATAAAATTCTGCTTGCTGAATCCTTGCTATAATTCATCTGTTGCATTGTACTCAATACTCACTGCTGTATATCCAAGGTTGGGGTCACTGTAGATATTATCTTGGGAAAGGTGTTATAGCATAGAGATGGATCCAGGACCAGTGTTTTTGATCATCTATCCAACCCCATGGTGTGTTGAGCAGCTGCTAATTTATCCCAAACTAGCTCCCACAATCCCTCTCTCCTGACCCTGTAGTGTGGGCTATAAATTTAGAAGCATTCTAAGGGGTGCACGCAGTGTGGGGGTGCATGCACACATCCCCTCAGCAAAACATCCCAGTAGCTAAGCATCTAGAAGAAGCAGTTAATCCATGTCATTAAGTCAGGGCAGGAGACAGGTAACCCACACTTTGCTCTCCCTTTTAGCCATGTGCTTTATTTCTATCCACCTGTGTTCTTTTGCCATCCACATTTACTGCCCCATCCCCTCCATCACGACTCATACACATCATCCTCTCCCATGTACAGCTCCCATGTACTTCTCACCTTCCTGAAAAACTTCAGCCCATCTTGCCCCAACACATCGCACAAAAAACTTCTTACAATTCCATTAACAACTTGCTCTTTTTCTTCTTACTCCTACTGATTTCAGGGGACATCTCCCCCAAGCCTGGTCCACCATCCCCCAACCTCAATCCCTACCCTACCTCACATCGAAACCTTACTAACTTTATTAATATTAGTTGCACTCCTTCATCTCCTTCTTTTAATTGTGCCCTCTGGAATCCACGGTCTGTATGTTACAAACTTCCTTTCCTGCGCAATTACTTTCTAAACAACTCTCTTAATCTGTTGGCCCTCACTGAAACCTGGATTCAGGATTCTGACACTGTCTCCCCTGCTGCCATTTCCAATGGTGGCTTAGGATTCTCCCATTTCCTGAGACCCACAAACAGACTTAGTGGTGGAGTCGGCATACTCCTGTCTCCACAATGCACTCAGCAGGTCAATTCCCCAGTTCCATCACTCTCATTCCCTTCTTTTGAGGTCCACAACATTAGGCTCTTCCGTCCCCTCTCCCTCAGAGTAGCTTTCATATACCGGCCCCCAGGCTCACCCACCCACTTCCTTGACCATTTCTCTGCCTGGCTGCCGCATTTCATGTCCTCAGAACTCCCAACCCTTATCCTGGGAGACTTCAACATCCCCATTTACAGACCCACTTCCACATCTGCATCCCATCTTCTATCACTAACAACTTCTTTCAGCCTCTCATAGCTCTCAACCTCTGAAACACCCAAAGACGGTAACACCCTTGACCTGATCTTTGTCTGGCTTTGTTCAGTCTCCTACCTAGATAACTCACCGCTTCACCTCTCTGACCACAACATTCTCTCCTTCACACTCACAAATCTTCGCCCACCCCAGCACACTCCTACCTACCACACATTCAGAAATCTACAATCCATTAACCCTCATACACTTTCAGACTCCCTACACTCATCACTGTCCCCAATCTCCTGTTTTTCCTGTCCTGATCTGGCTGTACATCACTACAATGACCCTCCCAGAAGCACCCTTGACCAAGTAGCTCCCTTCACCCTCATATCCTCCAAGCACAAAGTAAAACAGCCCTGGCTATTTCTCCAGCGATGCTCTAGGAGTGCTGAACGCTTATTGAGGAAAACTCGCACACCAGAAGACTTTATCCACTTCAAATTTATGTTAAGAACCTATAACTCTGCCCTTCACCTCGCCAAACAGACCTACTACACTACTCTGATCTCCTCACTATCCAACAACACGAAGAAACTTTTTGACACCTTTCATTCCCTCCTCAGGTCGAAAGCACAAGCCCCTATCACAGACATTTGTGCTGATGGCCTGGCCTCCCACTTTATAGAGAAAATAGATAATATGCATCAGGAAGTCTGCTCCCAGCCACCTGGTGTCGTGACTCTCATCCCTCCCTGCATTTCCCCTGGCTCACTCTCCACATTTGATCTCATCACAGAAGAAGAAGTCTCCATGCTCCTCTCTTCTCGTCTGACTACATACTGTACATGCACTACTGACCCCATTTCCCTTACATATCCCCCAGTCTCTCTCTCCAGTCATCACAACTCATCTAACTACAATCTTTAATCTCTCCCTCTCCTCGGGCATTGCCCCCTCCTCCTTCAAACAGTCTATCATTACTCCATTATTAAAGACACCCGCTCTCAATCCATCCTGCACAAACTACAGACAAGTCTCCAATCTCCCCTACATCTCTAAACTCTTGGAGCACCTGGTCTTCTCCCGCCTTATCCGTTACCTCTCCGCTCATTCCCTCCTAGACCCTTCAAAGTCTGGCTTCCCCCCCTACATTTGATAGAAACTGCACTCATCAAAGTGATCATTGACCTTCTGACCGCAAAATGTAATGATGACCACTCTCTGCTCATTCTTCTTGACCTTTCTCCATCTTTTGACACTGTTGACCACCATCTCCTCTATAGGCTCCAGTCACTAGGCATTTCTACTGGTTCTCTTCCGATATTTCTGACCACTCAGTGTCTTGTTCACTGGCTCCACTTCATCTCCTCTTCCTCTCGCTGTTGGGGTACCTTAGGGCTCAGTCCTCAGCCTCCTTCTCTTCTCTCTCTGCATGGCCCCAATTGGACAGACCATCAGCAGATTTGGCTTTCAGTACCATCCTTATGCTGATGACACACAACTATACACGTCATCCCCTGGCTTTACCCGCACTGTACTACAGAACGCCAGTGATTGAAACACAGAAAAGCATGGTAAAACAAATGTATAAAAATACTCTGTTGTAAAAAGTAACGATAGACAGCAAGTGCTGGTAAAAAGATGATAAAAGACAGGGTATTTGGTTGATACGTTTTTTGCAAAAAATGTATACTAAGCCGCTCTACCAAACGTCAAGGTATACCCGTATCAGAGCAGTCGCTGACTATTCTCCTCAGCTACCAAAACATAACAGATGGGGGACCGCAGCGGGAATGGCTCGAGATTCCCCCTGTGCAGAAGTGGGAACTCGACCTCTAACACATTTGTTAAGCAAATTATTTATATTTTCACCTACTCTCGATTGCTCTAATTTTTGGGCCAACTGTTTATGTGGCACAGTGTCAAATCCCATTGAAAAGTCCAGATACAATACATCCATGACTATACCCTGGTTGAATTACTTAAAATGATGGCATTGCCTATTCTCCTGAAAAAGTGCATTACAGATGTTAGTTCCTGTATGATAATCTATATTACAGTGTCCAAGCCAATGTGAGTATCTACCACACACAATTTTCTGTAAATGAACATTGACTACCTGCTAATGAGATTTCATGTCAGTGAAAAAAGCAGCTCGTGAGAGAACACACAGGAAAAAGAAAAGCGAAGCATATACCACAGATATCTTTGCAGGAATATTGTAGTCATCTGTTCCCTATAGCACATGTTGCCAGACTGTTCATAATGCTTCCTCATTAAAAATACAATGGGAAACAGAAAAAAGTCATCTAATCATGATACAATGATATAAAGTGCATAGAAAAAGTATCTTATTATTTAAAATGAAATAAGTAGACGGAAAAGTGCGTGTTAACTCAAACTAGCAATATGACATTTAACTTTTTGTAACAAAAAGCTCCAACTATATTAATATGTTTGCAGAGTCAACATAATGTACGGTATATAGTAACTCAGGCACTTATCATCATGTAATTGTCTCACTTTTAAAGGGGTTTTCCACTATTAGGACACCTCCTCCTCTATCTGAATGTTTGGCGCCGATAAAATAAAAACACTTACACTCGCCTCCTGTACCATCCCCATTCCAGTGGTGATGGCATTCGCATTCCTGGAGCTCTTGTGCAGTTGATATAAAACCTGCTCCTTTCACCCAATCAGTGCTGGCATCATTGTTTCAGCCTTCAGACAAATTGAACATCAAGAAGAAATGAGAGAGCAACCACAGCCCTGACTTTCTCTTGATGTTTGCTTTGTCTGAAGGTGGGGACAATGAAGCCGGTGCCGATTAGGTGCAGGGCTCACTTGTCTTAACAACCGAGCGAGAGTCTCAGGAACTCAAGTGCCGACACTGCTGTAACGGCACGGGCACCAGAGGTGAGTATAGATGTTATTATTTTATTGGTACCAAACATTCAGATTGAGAAGGAGTTGTCCTAGTAGTGGACAACCCCTTTAGGAATAGTGTGAATGATTTGGCTCTCTATCACCACCTTCTGAAATGGGCTAGTAAAGGAGTGACAGAGGCAGAATTGATCAAAAAATGATTTTCACAACATTTATAGCATATCAACTATGGTCATTATTAATTATATTTAATTTTCTGATAAATGGGAAGGAAAAGAAGAAAGCGCACCGATCTTTTGTAAATCTTGATAACTTGCATGTAGGTCACTTAGGACCATTAGGTGTTCAAAGGTGGATATCTTCTATGGTCGGTATGCTGCAAATCCCTGTTAGCTATTATGTCACTCAGACCAAGTAACCATAGGAATGTTATCCAATAAACTTTTTACCAGGCAATTTGCTCTCCCGTAGGTGTAGGATCCAAGGCTTCTTAGTTTCCAAAAAAGGTTTTTATTATTTATCAAGAAAAAGTACATACAACGCGTTTCGACAGTATAAAATGTCTTCATCAGGTATATTGTTCACAATGTGAACAATATACCTGATGAAGACATTTTATACTGTCGAAACGGGTTGTATGTACTTTTTCTTTTGTATGTACTTTTTCTTTTGCATTTAACCATTTTATATATCTCCAATTAAATATAATAATTATTATTATTATTATTATTATTATACATTTATATAGCGCCATTTATATAGCTATTTCTGTTTTTCCCATAGACTTAAATGGATATGCATGCATGGCCAATGAGGTTGAGTCTTGAGAAGTCTTCGTGACAGGTCTCTTAATGATAATGGGAAAACATTATCAATATGTTATAGCATATTACGGTATTCATTGGAAAACCACTTTAAATGGAGGTAAAGACTTGTGAGCGTGGGGGTATTGTGGCATGACGTCAGTTAGTTCCTCTATTGCTGAGTTATGGGCAGCTATGTGCAGCCTAATGTGAACATCATAAAATACTGGAGTTGATTTTAAGCGGTTTTCAAATGATTGTTGTGGATCAGTTCATTTCCATGTTGATGCAAAATTATAACTTATTCCTAAACATAAATGGTGCAAAGAGATGCAAAGATCCCATGTCAAATACAGGAATTGGTTGAGAATTGAATCACATTGGATTTACCACATGGACGCAGCATTTGGAAACAGCCATTGAAAAATGCTTGCAGATCCTTCTGGGTATTAAATGGGGTTGTTAAAGGGATGGTTTCATTGTGCTAAATGGATACAATTGAAAAGTGAAAAAACAAGCAATTTACTCCTTATTAAAAAATACTCTTTGTTCTAATGAACGGAGGGAGTTTTATTGCTTACTGCTCATTGCCTAAATTATTGGGCACCTCTGCAGTCTTTCAGAGGTGACCAGACTATTAGGTAAGAAGCACAGCATTTACAAGCGCTCTCCAGTAGAGCTTGAAAGTGCTGCTTTGAGTCTGTCCAGCTTCACTGCTTCAGCAGTTCTCCAATTCTGCAGAAGTAAAGCTGCATCTGCTTGCAGCATGAGAGAGCACAGAGTTTGGGCATCAGTTACTGGCATTTTTTACTGTGAGCAGCTTACTTGGCCCAAACATGCTACTATGGCCTGCAGCATCTCCAGACTTGCCTCACAGAAGTCACATCTGGGACGTCATTGATGGGCAGTGGAAAAGGGAGCTCCCAACAGGGTATCTCGATAATATGCATGCCTAAGGAGAGCGGCGCCAGAGTGCGCGCATGCCCATACCACGCGGTCCGGCGCCATATTGCTGAAGACACACTGTAAATGTCCCTTCAGCAAAATGGTGCCGGATAGCGCTATTGCGCATGTGCAATTCCGACGCGCACTCCTGGTCCCCTGGCCCGGGAGAAGAGAAGCGCCGCGGCAACGCTCCTCCTGGTCAGGTAAGTATGTGATTATGGCGCCGGAGATCGCAGTATGCATCCAGTACGCATACCGCGATCTCCGGTGCCATACAGAGTACTCACCGCTGGATGCCTCACTCTGTCTGGAGCCAAACTGCGCAGGCGTGTCGCGCTTGCGCAGTCTATAAAGGCTTCAGACAGAGTGACGCTCCTAGCGTTATATTATAGATATTGAATAAAGTAAAACAATTTTTAAATGTTTGCTTCCATTTTATTCATTTGCATATTATTAATATGTCTGTTGATCCTGTGATTTCCAAAATTCCACAATTTTCATTTTTTGGTGTTGCAATCTCAATATTTAGTTTGTGCATGTATATTTATTCACAAATATCCAAATTGTTACATCACTTAAATAATAAAATATGAATAACAAAACCCTCAAAACTATTATGCTTTTTTGCAATTTTGCTGCAGTTGGAATTTTTTTCCTGCTTTCCAGTACATCAAATGATAAAATGTTAAAATAAATGATGTCATTCAAAACTACAACTCGTCCTGCAAAAAAGAAGCCCTTATAAGACTATGCTGATGAAAAAAGAAAAAAAATTATGGAAGAAATAGAGGAAAACATGGAAACACAAAACTGGAAAATAGCCATGTTGGGAAAGGGTAAGACATTCAAATAGAGAAAAGTGCTCTGAACCCACCGTGGGTTTGGCCAACTGTTTATGTGCATGAGGGGCTCATAACATGTGATGTGAGGGAGGCCCTGGCATGTTGAATTTCTTCCAGGAGAAAGATGCCTGCTAGTGCAGAAGGCCTCATATTCAACTTCTTCAACAGTGATATGTTTAGATGCAGTTTTTGCATCTACTGAAGGTACAACCAGATATTAACTGGGCAACTAAAGGTGTCATTACTTTTTATCATTGATGATATATGGCATTGGAAAATTTGTTTTCATAAATGAACGCAATAAAAAAGAACTATGTTCTGTGTTTACTGTGTTCTTTTTCTCTAACATTACAAGAACAAAAAACAAATCATGTGACAGATATTGAAAGTGACTGCTACTTCTCGCAGCTCCTTAAAAGAGGCTTTGAACCCTTATAAATATCCTTGTTTCTTGCATATTGTTGTATTTTGTCACTGTCATTTTTTAGAGTACACCAAAACAAAAGTACATTTTTTGTCTGGGATCTAATTGCAATCATTATTGTAACTTCACTTATCCTTATGATCAGTCTGAAAGTATCTGAGAACAATAATAAGGAGAGGTGAAGTAATGAGTCACCGCCGCTGTACCAGACAAGAGTGAAACTACCGGCCGAGCTTCATTGCTCTTGCAATAAACATCATCCAGTTTCTCTGCTATGACATGACATGAACTTTTGCCATTTTAACTTTGAAACTGATATTTTGTATTATAAGTTTATACTCTAGTAAAGAACTTGCAAATAATGGCATGGATTTTGTTTTATTCTAAAGACCCCCAGAAATAACAGATTAAAGTAGACCAATTATGCCAATTTTATCAGGACTGGCTAAACATCTGATGTGTATGAGGACTCCATAAAAATATCCCATACTTTCTACTCATTGGAGATATGCTACTGTCAGCACTGCAGTTTCTGTACACTAACCTGTGAGACTTCCTGACATGCACTGCGCATGACGGGAAGTTTCACAGCTCTGGAGACCCGGATGTCGTCATGACGACATCGGGTCTCCATGGCACTGATCAGGACCTCCGCTGCGACATCTCCAATCTAAAGGCAGAGGGGCTGTCAGCTCCTATGTCGACTCCGGAACGCTGCAATCATGTTTGATCGCAGTGTTCCGGGGGTTAAAGTGCCTTGGAGCGGTCTGTTACCAGTCCTGGCACTAAGTGCCGGGTGTCAGCTGTGAGAATCAGCTGACACCGAGCCGTGATCAGTCGCTCTCGCCCCGTGAGCGTGGCCGATCGCACATGGCGTATTATTCCGTCTATGGGAATTAAGTCCCAGGTCACATGGACGGAATAGTACGTCTGGAGTCAGAAAGGGGTTAATGAGAAAAAAATGAACTTTTTTGAATTTTCCAAATGACTGCAATGAAACAAAGTGCAAAATTTAAAGGGGTCTGAATACTTTTCATACCCTCTGTATTGTGTTATTTTCCAATTGTCCTTATTTAATTACACATGGTCGATCTTTTCTGTTGCAGGGATATCATCTAAAGTCACAGAATACTTTGATTTCTTCCACATATTGGTAACCTGCTACTATGAGCATTCCTTTGCTTATTTATTTATTTTACTCATTTATATAGCGCCATTATTTCCACAGTACTTTACAGACATTATAGGCACTGTCCCAGATGGGGATCACAACCTAAATTCCTTATCAGTATGTCTTTGGAATATGGGAGGAAACCAGAGTACCCAGAGGAAACCCACACAAACACGGGGAGAACATACAAACTCCTTTCAGATGTTGTCCTTGGTGGGATTTAAACCTAGGACCCCAGCGCAGCAAGGCTGCAGTGCTAACCATTGATCTTTGTTTCGATATTTTGTCTTATAATGATTCAAATACAGTTAGGTCCATAAATATTTGGACAGAGACAACA
>VIAB01034469.1:6879-23253 GCA_009801035.1 Oophaga pumilio
AATTTTGTAAGGGTGCCATTTGTGAGTAGCTAATATCCGCAGAAAGGATGTACAACTAATCCCACTCTCCAGTGGCATGTGGCGAGGCTACGCTGTGGGCTCTTGATGAATGAAGCTAGGACAGCCACTGATGTTTCTTCATTAGTGACAGTTTTCTTGCGTCCACATTTTGGCAAATCCAACACTGAACCTGTTTCACTAAATTTGGCAAGCAGCATGCTAACTGTAGCATGGGAGATGGGTGGTCTCTTAGGGTGTCTTGCATTGAAATCTGCTGCAATGACCCGGGTACTGCGCTCACAAGACATCAACACAATTTCTATCCACTCCTCACATGTTAACCTCTGCGACATGTCAATGACTGTAAACAATATACTAATGTGCCACAAACAGGAAGTTGCTATCACCAACCATTACCATTTTATTTAGGTGTATCCCATATAAATGGTCCACCTTGTATATTAGGCAGATGTCTGATACAGAAAACTCGTAGGCCAGCACTAAAGAATGACATGATGACATCCAGAGCCAACACAGGTGATACCGGGATAATAAACACTATTAGTGCTGTAAAACTATAATATGTTACCAGAAACTGATACCTGACATCACCTGTGGAGGCTCAGGGAAAAATCAATGGTGGTGAAATTAATAGTTGTCACATGGACAAGCATAAAGATAAATAAAAGACCAAAAAGTCAGGCTGGTAAGTCTATATGCTGCAGTGCTTGTGGTCAGAGCTCATGATTCAAGCAGTCAATTGTGCAGAACGGTAATTAGAGATGCAGATATTATGCTATGTATGGTAGGTTAAATACCTTGGGACATACTGAAGGTGGCCTGGTACTTAGAGGAGAGTGAGCAGGAGCGCCTCAACGCGCATTTCACCTCTGCAGCTTCATCACAGAGCATGGCTGCTGTTAAAAAGTTGGAAGCTAAATAGTGAATGTGTGATTAAACAGCCAATCGATGCACTCGTGGCATGTTGGCCTGCCCATGTGAAGGGGCGGGACGGGAAGTGCCATGCATAATAAGGTAAAGGACGTGTGTCATTGCCCTCATCACCACGGCAACAAACCTGGCACGGGCAGGACAGCACATGTGCAAGGCGCGTTCAGGCCGGGGAGAGAGCAGAGAGGAATTGTGGGTCTAAACAAGAGACATGCATATTGTAGTTCTCGTGTACAAGGTACATAGATATACGTCACCGAGTTAGATCATATAAAGATGCCTGGTGAAGAGGGCCGGGTCGGGAAAAGGGAGTGGCCAGCTCCCATTCAGAAGCGACTCCAGTCCAGGCAGCATATGATAAAATAAGGACAATATCTGTGTTATAACAGAGATATTAGGGACAGCATAAAAAGGACAATAATCAAATAAATTATGCAAAAGTGTAAGGAATCTATTTTTACAGTTATTGTGAACATAGAATAAGTGGGTACAGGTCTGAAAAGATTAGACATTTATAACAGACGATAAATAAAAAAGCATAAAGATAAGTCCAAGGGTCAGTCACTTTTAACCCTTTTTAGGGCTACAGTATCCAATACAACTATCCATCGAGTCTCCTTCTGCAGGAGTTTGAGTTTGACATTACCACTTCTGATGCCCATGTACACCCCGATCCACACCTCAAACTATGGGACCCCTAGGATTGTATTTATGGGCCTCGTAGAAATGCTTAAGTATCATCTTTAGTAGATAGGGATCAGACCATGCAGCTGCATTTTTGATGTATCTAATATGTTCCTGAATGCGTATTTTCAGGCCTGTGGTGGTGATGCCAATGTAGATCAGTCCACATGCGCAGCAGAGATGGTAAATGACTGCCTCTGTCTCACAGGTAATAAGATCTACTATTTTATATGTTTTATCATTACTAGAGTTGAGGAAGTCTGTTTTTTGTTAATGTATTTATAAACCGAGTATCTGCCACACGGAAAACAGCCCCAAAGGGGACCCTTGCTATCAAAGAGGTAGCGATTGTTTGAAGGGACATATTTGCGTTTCATAAGCATATCTACAAGTGTACGGGATTTGCGCAATGTGACCAAAGGTTGTTTGGCTAATTAGTGTCGAAGGTCCCTTTTAGTAAGAAGGATCGGCCAATGTTTGCATAGAATGTGCTAGATGGAGTACCATTTGGAGTTAAATGTGAAGATAAACCTTGGCGTTGAGTTAAATGTTGCTTGATTTGTTCTCCAGGATTTTTTGGTTCCAGACATTAGAGTCTGTCTATCTATGTTAACCCCTTCATGACAAGAGGTATTTTTGGTTTTGCATCTTTGTTTTTCGCTCCCCTTCTTCTCAAAGCCATAACTTTTTTATTTTTCTGTCAATATGGCCATGTGAGAGTGTGTTTTTTGTGGGATGAGTTGTACTTTTGAATGACATCTTTGGTTTTACGATGTCGTGTACTAGAAAACAGGAAAAAATTCCAATTGGGGTGAAATTGCAAAAAAATGCAATCCCACACTTGTTTTTTACTTGGCTTTTTACTAGGTTCACTAAATGCTAAAACTGACCTACCATTATGAATCTCCAGGTTATTGTGAGTTCATAGACACTAAACATGTCTAACTTCTGTTTTATCTAACTGGTGAAAAAAAAATTCCAAACTTTGTTAAAAATAATAATTGCACCGTTTTCCGATACCCGTAGCGTCTCCATTTTTTGTGATCTTGGGTTGGGTGAGGGCTTATTTTTTGCGTGCAGAGCTGATGTTTTTAAAGAACCATTTTGGTGCAGATATCATCTTTTGATCGCCCGTTATTGTATTTTAATGCAATGTAGCGGCGACCAAAAAACGTAATTCTGGAGTTTTGACTTTTTTTCTCACTACACCATTTAGCAATCAGGCTAATCCTTTTTTTATTGATTGGGGGATTCTGAACTCAGCGATACCAAATATGTGTATGTTTGATTTTGTTTTTATTGTGTTATTTTGAATGGGGCAAAAGGGGGGTGATTTGAACTTTTATATTTTTTTTATTTCTTTTATGCTTTAAAAAAACTTTTTTTTACTTTTGGCATGCTTCAAGAGTCTCCATGGGAGACTACAAGCTGCCATAACTCGATCGGCTCTGGTACATAGAGGCAATGATCAGATCGCCTTTATGTAGTAGAATTACTCACTTGCTTTGAGCATCGACCACCGGGTGGCGCCCAAAGTCAGCTGGCAGTCACAACCCAGTGACAGGGGTCATCGGTGGGCGGGTTTCCGGACCGATGGCAGGAAGCGAGAGTTAAATTCCGCTGTCAGCGTTTGACAGCGGCATTTAATGGGTTAATAGCCGCGGGTGGATCGCCATTCAACCCACAGCTATTCCGGGCACATGTCAGCTGTTCAAAGGGAGGAAGTCTAACATCGAAGTAAATTTACACCCAACATCAGAAAGGTGTTAATGGCTCTATGAAGGACTTTATTGATGTAATAATTTGTGCTGCCTCTAGCTCTAAATCTACGGGTCAGATCATTAGCTATTTTGAAGAACTTATTATCGTTCAAGCAAATACAGCAGACTCTTAAGAATTGGCCTATCAGAATTGAACTTTTTAGTTTGGGTGGATGAGATGAGGAATAATGTAAGAGGGAATCATGGAGGTTTGTTTCCTAAAGATATCAGTGTCAAAAGTACCATTGGATGATCAGAAGATCCAAAAAGTTGATCTGTGTCTGGCTATATTTCCATGTAAGTTTATTGTTGAAGTCGTGGAGCCCTGCCAGATAAAAAATACGTCGTCAATATAGACTGACCAGGAGACTGCGGCTTCATGACCAGGTATGGCAAAAAAACGTATCCCTCTCCCACAGTCCAAGGAACAGGTTGGAGTATAATGTGTATTATATTATTGTTAATAAACTTTGATATTTTTCTTCCTTAATCCTAGCCATTTCTTGAGTTTTTATATGATATTTACATTTAGATATTAACAGACACCCATGGTTGTTTTTGTTTTTGGTTATATGACTGTAGTATTAATAGCTTTTTCTTTTTTGAGATTGAGAAGGTTAATCCTCATATTAGACGAGGAGATTGGAAAAATAAACTTTTTCTCAGGGAAGCCTTTTGGATCATTAGGTTGGATACTAAACAACCCAAAAGCATGAAATATAGAAGGGATACTATGCTTATGTACTAAAATATAATTAAAAAGAGGTTATCTTATCCAATTTCATATATGCAAATCTCCCCCCTTTTGTTCCATACCTACTTGTGTTTCTGCTTGACAGATTTCATGCTTCACACCTATGGCCTCCTTGTGCTTTTGCCTGACAGGTTTCATGTGATATAGTGTATTCCCATAGAACATAAGGTTATGTCTTGGTTGGTTATGAATTTCATAGCTTAATTTGATATGAAACTTTTTTGCTATGGAATGTTATTATTATCATTATGAAGCTATTTATGTGTGTAGATGTTGTATTGTTGTTTGCTATTTTCTGTATGCTAATTTCTGTAACTAATTATCATTGTTACATCACTTGGGGTGTAGTCTTTAAAAAGCATTTCCTGTGATAGTCAGAGTGAACATGCTTTTACCTTGTCTATTGTGGATATCCCATTTTTGAATTTGATAGAATAAAAACATGTAATTTTTTTCTATTTTTAATGTTGATCAAAGAATTTAATCTTGAGCCACCTTTACGTGTTTAGACTCAACTGCTCAGCAGAAATTATGGCTAGGTGTGGTAGAGAAATTGAATCAATTAAGTTTGGTAACTGGTAATTTAGTAGCTAAGGAGGGTAATTCTTTATCACATAAGTAGGATTAGACAACATATTGCCTTTTATGTTAATTTGGGTTATTTGTGTCTAATCTTAAACTCGTTTAATGATCTGAAGCATTCAAATGTCACAAATATGCAAAAAATCGAGCATCAAGTTTTAAGGGGCAAAGTTATACATAAGATAGGCAAATAGAGAAGACAAGAGAGACATAACATTTACTATAATTCATTATTAAAATCCCATATTTTATAAATCAGAATGAGTATATTTTCATATTAGTCATATAATCATTCACGCATTATAATACTTTGTTTTCCTGAATTTTTGCAAAATTTTAAGAAATCTATAGTATGGATCTTTAAATCTTAAAGTATATTTAAATTATTTTCTAAGGGAAAAAATGTTCCTGCAGTCTCCTGATTTACGCAGCAATTTTGGAATAATTGTTTTATACACCCTGTGGCTTTTGATAACTAAGATTCAGTCATGCTCACTCAACCTTTATTTTTTGGACACACCTCATTAATCTTCAGGCAATCAGCATTAAATGTCAATTATGTAAGGTTACTAACATGGCATCCACAGAAAACGGTGACAGGCATTGAACTTTTGTTTTTAAATATCAAACATTCTGGACTTGGATCTAATTAGTGTAAAACGTGATATAAAATTCATTTTAGTACAGACCAGGTTGTGCCATTTAGTTTGTGCACTAACAAAAATATCACAATTTTATTATATAGTTCTATATATATATATACATAGTGATATGATTTATTGGATCTAATTCACCCTCAAATGTGATGTCGTGTGCACTGGAAATAGCAACTCAATATCATAAGGCCATATTTTTCTCAATATGATAAAAGACATTATTAAATTATTGATTTATTAGAAAATGTTATATGCCTCAATACACTTAAGGCATCCTATCAAATTACTAGTGAATGCAGTGTCCAGTATTATTGTGACCTTGAACCGTAAAGAAGTTTTTGTATATTAGTTTTAAAGCATCACTTCAGTGTTTGTTTTCTTTTTTTTTTCAGCACTAGAGAGGTATCACAAATCCATGCTCTCTGCCCTTCATAATATACTTTCCAGCTGACATCTTCTGCACTTCACGGCATCGCTCCAGTCCCACTCTGCCACGTTATCATTGCAACTTCTGACTGACCAGAAGTCAGAGGTAACAGTCTCAAGCTCTCAGTACAAGTCTATAACAGTCTCATTTTGATTCTCATAGATTTACATTTTGATGTTACGTCTGGTTTACCCAGTAAACAGTGGGAGTGTTCCGGCAGGTCACAACCTGCAGAAGATGACTGGAGCCGGTCCGTGGCCCTGGGCATCCCATGAAAAACAGGTTTAAAATGGAAAAATAAAGTTTGTGATATAATGGATTAAACGTTCGTGACGCCACCCGTGGTATTCGGCAAAGGGTAGGCGACGCTGCAATGCAGATCCTCTGGGATGATGTTAGGGCTGCAATGATGGTTAAGCTCTCCACGGGTAGAGCTGTATCCCAGGCCAGTTAGGATGTTAAAAGTGATGGTGGCTATTGTGAGTGCGGTGCAGGACAGGTAAGGCGTGATTGGCTCAGATGACACAGCAGGGTTAAGTTTCCAATGCTTTACTCACAGTTCACTTGTGAACAGATACCCGCTTAGTGCCGTGTCCTCCAAGTGAGGGGCCCAGCAAACTCCTAGGCAGATTGGGATGCACCTTTCCAGGACTCCCTTTTGTCTGTTTCTGTTCTGGCCGTATAACTACCCTGGTTTCTGCCCTCCTGCCCAGCACCTTCACAAACATTGTCCCAAGCCAACAGCCACGGACCTTGTCGCGTGACGTCCTCCGAGTCCCCTTGCGCCTATATGGCTGCCTTTTAGTTGAATGATTGTGAATGTGGCTGAGGTATGTACAGCTATCCCAGCCTCTGGCTTGCTAGCTGAGTCTTGTAGTCCTCCACTAGTCTTAGTGGCCGGCTCCCCCACTGCGACCTGGTCCCTCCACTTCTGGATAAGGGCCCCACAGGTGGCTTCAGCACTTCCTGTGACCCTAGGACCCCTTGTGTCCTCCTGGGAGATTCCTTCTGTCTCTCCCTCTCAATTTTCTCTTCTCATACTCTCTCCCATCTGGGGACAAGCTCATCAAAGCTTGAGCTCTGCTGCTAGACTGTTTTCTGTCTGTCTTTCCTTCAGGAGCCACTCTCTCTGCTCCTCACTCCTTCTCTCCCTCCAGCAGACTCTTTCCAGAAGCTTCCCAGACCACTGTCACACTCTCTGACTCCTCCCACCTTTCTACCTTCTCCATCCACTCCCCAACACCCTTCCCTACCCAGCCTGAGATGAGGCCATCCTCCCTAAGGGTACACCCAGGTACCCTGACTGAACTGGTGTTTGTTGGGTGCGAGTGTTAGAGTCCTGGGCAGTGCTCCCTCATTACCTGAGAGTGGGATACCACACCTCTGGATGAGGTGCAGTACCTCTGTGACAACTGGACCCTCATGGGTGCCACAATGGCGGCTGGTAAGTATATTATCAGGGGCAGGGAATTTACATTAGTGACACCACTCCAGCAATCAAATAAAAAAACCCTCCTTGAAAAACTAGATTATGCATTAAAAATATATTCTATTTACTATAGCATTTTATCAACAATAATAATGCATACTCTCTATTTATCTTTACTTCTTTAAAGGGAACCTGGAAACTCATTTTTCACCTATAAGCTGCGACCACCGCCATTAGGGGCTTATCTACAGCATTCGGTAATGGTGTTGATAAGCCCCTGATGTAACCTGAAAGATAAACAAGTTAGATTATACTCACCCAGGGGCGGTCCGGTGGGGTCCGGGTCCGATGGGTGTCGCAGGTCTGGGTCCGGCGTCTTCCATCTTCATGCGATGACATCCTCTTCCTTGCTTCTGTCTCGGCTCCTGTGCAGGTGTAGTTCTCTGCCCTGTTGAGGGCAGAGAAAAGTACTGCAGTGCGCAGGCACCAGGAAAGGTCAGAGAGGCCCAGCGCCTGCTCACTGCAGTACTTTACTCTGCCCTCAACAGGGCAGATCAGGACACTTGCGCAGGAGCCACAACAGAAACAAGGAAGAGGACATCATCATATGAATATGGGAGGCCCCGGACACGGACCTGCGACGCCCATCAGACCGGACCGCCCCCCAGGTGAGTATAATCTAACTTGTTTTTCTTCTCTTTCAAGTTACATTGGAGGCTTATCTATAACATTAAAGAATGCTGTAGATAAGCCCGTAATGGCGGTGGCCGCAGCTTATATTCGAAAAATGAGCTGACAGATTCCCTTTAACTTTGGATATATGTATTTATTATTCAAGTTAAAGCTCTAGAAAAATTGATGGCACATTGGTAAGTTAAGACATCATGAACCAGTGAATGAAGGGATTAGAAAGGTATTTAAAATTTCCATGTTTATCACTGTTTTTCCTTGCGCAGCATTGCACATGGCAAACCTCTATTTTAAGGAACCGCAACAAAGTCCCTTATAATTCATTGTAAATGTATTTAATTTTCTATAAGCTGACTAAGCAAAATCTGGGCTGCATAGAGAAACCATAAAAGGGGCTTTTATCTCTGCCCTCAGATTCAGTACATCTACCAGTGGTCATTATTACCTAACCAATCATAAAGTGTCATACAGGTGTGTTCTGAGTATTAGTTGGATTGAAGTGTAAAGTAGCTTTGACCTACTTGGTCCAGCCATGTATTATAGATTCTCTCTAGCATAATACCTGTAGTAAAGCTTATTGGAGTCAGACAAGAATGTTTGAAATGGTGAAAATGTTTTAAAGTATGAGTAGAGGAATCCATTAGGATAGAAAACTTTGAGGCACAGTTGATTTTTAATTGTCAGGAGGAAAGGACAAACTTTTTCTCTATAATTTTGTAGAGCTTAGAAACTGACGAGTTTAGATAAAAGGGAAATTGTATAATGGTTGAAAAAGAATTTGTAATAGTTTGTGAATAACCCAATTATTGTCTTGATTCACAATGTAGCGCCTTGGACATTTCAAGTATGTATAGAATCATCAATAAGTATTCACTATTTGTCTACATATCCAACTGATCAATGAAAAATTCCCAGATAATTTACAAAAAGATTAAAGGTCTGGTATAGCGGGGCTTAATACTTAGTAAGCATTTGGGAAAACAATGAAGTGTCAGGATTTTAAATATTTCAGAATATGAATATTTTTGCAATTCACTATGCGTGAATTCTGTAAAAGGATATTCAGCTGTGACCACAATTTTACTGAATTGTGGAGGGCTGGAAAACTGTTAATAAAGAAAAGCAATAATACTCACCTCACGTCTCACTTGTCCCACCACCCTGGCAGCCTGCCGTCTATGCCTTCGTTCTTCTTCTTTTCTCCTTTCCAGTCATGCAAGATCTCTTCAGTCTCTTCACTTTTATGCTAGGTCTTTAAGTTCCGCTAGGGTTCAAACATCACCACATGCTCTGCTGGTGCAACACACATTATCATATCAAGGCACAGTTCAGCTTGCAGTTCAGTCTGAGACCTAGTCGAGTTGAGGATGCCAAATAGAATGTGCACCATGGAGAAAGGGGAAAAAAGATGCGAAGGACGGTACTGCGGGCTGTGAGGATGTCAGGACAGGTGTGCTGTGACATGGAAATTATTTTTCTTTATATCCTACTTTAATTTTGCGCTTGCTTATAAGTTTTTTTAAAAAATTTGTTTCATCCAACTGGTTAATTTAAAATTAAGAGCAAAAATCAATTGAGGTTTTAGAAAATCAGTGCATTTGTTTTTCTTTCTTCCAGACAAATTAACAGTTTTCTGCTATGACAGTTACATTGAAAAATGACCACACAACTATATATAAAAATGTCGTTATTTTAACGTAAAAAATAAACCTAACTAATTTCTATGGATACGGCCAAAATTCCTGATTTAGTCCACTTCACATTTGGTAGAATACAGATTTTCCACAAAACATGCAGTTACTTGTCTATTTAAGTAGCAAGAGATTTGCTGTTCTACAGATAGCTAGAATCCCATAGGTAGGATTGTTACCAGACATTTCCATTACCGATTATGGAATTTTCTTGGAATAACATGTAATACTATGGAAAACTCAAAAATAACATGCACTGTGCTATAATGGCACATGAGCAACAAAGCTCAGTTGCTGTATATTTGTACTTTTGGCGTTTCTAAGCACCATTGCCGATTCATTAGCATTGTAGAGATAGCCACATGCTGTGCTTAATGTGTTATTTTTTTTTAGTTTTCATGTGAACTTTTCACCTTGTTCTGTACTTAGCAAATTCAACTGCAAAACATTACATACTGTACTTGTAAATGGGCATATATGACTAACAATGGATCATTCTCTCTATTCATTTTCTAAACTCTCTGAAAAAATGAAGTGTAATGAAGTAAATGAAATGTGAAACAGCATTAACTCTCTTCATCTTACAGTACATTTTATAACTCCCAGTCAATCAAAATTTTCTTGAGGTAGAGTAAAAACCTTAAAAAGAAAATCAGCCACTTAAAATGATATAATTCCCTATAAAAATATCCTTGAGTTGTTCACTTAATGGTTTCAGGACCATTCATAGACTTTAAATGTCTAGGCAGTCCGACTCCTGCTCTTCAGTGACACCGTAAAACATCACTGCATAGTAGCACAGCTACACACGATCGTGTGTTGATGTTAGCTGACATCAAGCCCACGGTTACTAATGAGGAGGGGACTATAATAGTCAAATATAATAAAACCACAGACACAGAGAAAGTCCCTTATTTGAAATAAAAACACAGACTACTTTATTTGAAAGAAACACTCCACATCCTTTTTAATACAAAATTAAAATACTAAAACACCATATTCATCACCTGTTGGAGGACAATAATTTGTCCCATGAAGAGGCCAATTCTTCAACTGGATTGCATGGCTGAGTGGTGGCATGCTGTGATTGCTCAGTAGACACTGAGCTGAGCTTAAAAACTGCTGCCTGTGATCAGTGGTAACCTCAATGAAGTCACCGTATGTCAGTGAAGCTTTGCTCTCAGACTCAGCTTACATGAGGAATATGTGTTTTATTTTTTTTATTTTACAGTAATAAATAGGTGAAAGACTGTGGGGAGTGTTTCTTACAAATAAAGGAGTCTATGTTTTTATTTCAAATAAAGGACTTTTCTGTGTGTCTGTGTAACGGGGTGAAGAACGAGGACAGACAGAAGGAGGTTGCATCCCTTGCTCCGTGTCCGGAACCATTTGGTGGGGCAGCAATGTTGCAGGGGGAAGACTAAGTGACCTGGACCGACCGCACCTTCTGGCCAGTAGGAGGCGTGGGGGACGGGTGAGTGCTGTGGACCGGAAGGCAGAAGGGCGTGTGGCACGAAAGCAGCGAGCGCAGAGCATGGAGCAGCGTGCGTCATGCAGAGGAAAGTCCGCATCCTCGCGCCGCAGTAAAGAGGAGACCCTCAGCCAGTGGTCTGACCTGTCAGGACATGACATAGAGAGACTCAACTGCAAGGATGTGAGTGCGCAAGCCTCGCTGTCTGGAGGAAGCTTCCCTCAAGAGAGTGCAGAAGCGTTAACCCTTTGTATCGGTCCTGACTTTCCCCCCCGGTGATGGGCTAGGCCTCGGAGTGTACCAGAGAGAGACTTGCTAGTTTTTGGATCAGCGTTACTGTTCAGTGACTATCGGCCTGGCACATGGAGACTCAGAGTAGGAGACACTCAGCTCTTTCCAGTGTTTCCTTCCTCCTGTTTCAATACCAGAGTTTTTCCCCGCGTCTGCCTGGAATAAGAGAGATACTTTGGAGACTGCTAGTGCCGCTTCTAACTGTGCCTACGCTGGAGAAGACGGTCTCTTCAATCAAGGTTTCATCGAACTGATAAGTTCTCAGAATATTCTTTTTGCTTCTCTTGTTGTTAAGTGAGCTGTTTGCTTAATTCCGTTTAGCTTAAGTGAACTGCTGAAAGTACTCTGCCCTGTAAATAAATCCTTTAGCTGTTGATCTGCCTTTGGTCCGTGATGACATTTTTGGTTCCTGCACAATTATTACGTTTTTACATCTGTGTTTTTATTACATTTTACTATGGGCTTAGTAATGGGCGTGTCTTATAGACACCTCTCTATTAGTAACCTGTGGGCTTGCTGTCAGCTGACATTACAAAGCTAACATCAAACCCACAAATATTACACCAGGGAAACAGGGCAAGGGGGAAGAGTCGGACAAAGAGCAAGAATATAATAGATGCATCTTTTCAGGGACGGCTGTGGGCTGCTATTTTTAGGCTGGGGAGGGCCAATAACCATGGCCCTTTCTCAGTCTGAAACTACCAGCCCCTGCTGCCTGCTTTAGCTTGGGGGGACCACGGGCTGTTTATTTTTAATTATTGATTTAAATAATTCAAAAAAATGCCATGGGGACCCCTCTATTTTTGATAACCAGCCAAGAGAACACTGATAGCTGATGGCTGCAACCCACAGGTGTTGGTTTTGCCGGCGCTGGTTAGCAAAAATAGATCAAACTCCACACCATTTTTTATTATTTCATTTATTTAATGCACATGCACCTGCTGATGAATACTCTCATCATTGTACGCTTGCTATCACTGCCATCAGCGAGACGGGGCATATGATGATGAAGGAAGTACTCTTAACAGCCGACGCCTGTGACCGGCGGAAACCTTTTTACCTTTTAACGCATTTACCATCTATCAGAGCTGGTGTTTCTTGAATATATGACAGAATGGGAAACACCAAATATTCAATATTCGAGCTGCTGAACCAGAACAGTTACACAGACTTCAGGGAGAAGTCCTTGTTCGGGGTCCATGCATGGACACTAGGTGTTTGTTACGAACCCCGAACTTTACCATTCGGGTTTGCCCATACCTAATTGTGGACAGTTAAGCAAGTTGAAGATGAAATGATCTCTTAAAGAGCTAAAATTAAAGATGACACATTTCCTTTGTATTTGAGACAAGAAAAGATATATATATATATTTTCATATTTTACATTTTACAAGTCACAAAAAGGAAAATGGGCTGATGCTAAAGTTTAGGCACCCTGTATGGTTAGTACCTAGTAGCATTCTTTTTGGATGTATCACAGGTTGTAAACACTTTTTTTAGCCAGCCAAGAGTCTTTCAATTCTTGTTTGATGGATTTTCATCCACTTGTCCTTAGAAAATTCTTCTATTTCTGTAAGATTCCGGGCTTGTCTTGCATGCACTGCTATTTTGAGGTCTAGCAATAGATTTTCAGTCATGTTCAGATCAGTGGACTGTGAGCGCCTATGTAAAATCTTCACCTTGCACCTTTTGATGTGGTCTATTGTGGATTTTGACATGTGTTTTTAGGATCATTCATTATCCATATGTAGAAGCCATCCTCTTTTCAACTTCAGCTTGTTCACAGATGGTGTTATGTTTACATAAAGAATTCATAGAAATTTCAATAAATTCATTCTTCCATTTACCCATGATATGTCCCCAGTGCCATTGGTGGTAACACAACCCCAAAGCATGATTGATCCACTCCCATGCCTAATGGTTGGCAAGATGTTCTTTTCCAAAAATTCTGTGTCCTTTTTTCTCCACACATACCTTTCATCATTCTGGCCAAATAGTTCTATTTTAACCTCATTGGTCCACAGGACTTGCCTCCAAAATGCAATTAGGCTTGTTTAGATGTTCTTTTGCATACTTTTGTATAACCAGAAGGTAGGGTGCACTACACAAAATTCTATGGGAAATATAAAAGGAGGGTGCTGCAACATGCATAGAAAGTATATCAATGTGCATGAAGAAAAAGACCTATGCATGAAGGGCACACGCCTCAATATAGGAAAATTGTACAAAATATCTTTATTGACCACAAAGAGCACACAGTAAATAAAAACCTTTAAAAGTAAAAAAATGACAAAACAACAACCCTAGTGCCAGTAAATTCCATATGACTCTAGATATAATCCAAAAAGGAATATATGCAATGTATAAATAATGATGACTCAATTCCCAGTATATATATAACAAATGAAAAAAAAAATCTCCGGTCACACCGACCTTTTCTTTACTTCCTAAAGTTCGCAAGAGTCTAGTCACGCCCCCAGTTGACCTATTGTGTCTAGTATGGGAAGTTTATGTGAAATAGCCAATATTTACCTTGATTTCTTTTTGCGACCTCTTGCTGTATCCTTTCCATCTTACATAAGAGACTTTCCATTTTATCCAAATTTGCCGTGGCTTTGTAACTTCGGACAAAACAATAATGGTCACATGTGATGTTGAGTCCCTATATTCTAACATCAATCATAGGGACGGCATCCATGCACTGACCTATTTTTTGGATAAACAAACAAACTCGGATCACCTGCACGATTCATTTTTGATTGAACTTCTTGATTTCATCTTACATCATAATTATTTTGTATTTGATTGGTCATATTATCATCAGGCATCCGGTGTTGTGTTGGAAGCTAGATGTGCACCAGGCTTTGCAAATATCTTTTTGGGCTGGTGGGAAGATAAAGTAGTTTATCGTTCAAAGTTTTTTAAGGAGCATGTCCAACATTGGCCTCGCTTCATCGATGACGTGATCTTCGTTTGGACGGGAACAGAAAATGATTGCCTCCAATTTTTGCAGGAGCTGAATAACAACTGTCTCAGCATTTCCTTAACTCATTTTTTTTCTTCTACTTCAGTTACATTTCTGGATTTGAACATCACTATTTGGAGCAATAGTCTCATCACTGACCTTTACTGAAAACCCACGACTACTAGCAGTCTACTTCATTTTGACGGTTTCCATCCCCCCATACTAAGAGGGGTATCTCAGTTGGACAACTTTTAAGGATTCGACGTAACTGCACTCTTGATGATGACTACACAGCAGTCAAGGGCCTTAACAGAAAGATTCAAACAGCGGGTATCCTAAGAAGACCATCTCATCTGCTTACCAGCGAGCTAAGGGGCATTACTAGGATTCTTTACTCGTACCTAACCCTCGCTGACAAGACTCTAGGATTAGATTCATCACCAACTACAACAACCATTGGAATCAAGTGAGGAACAATCTTAGAAATTATTGGGACATCCTTACCATAGATGCACAAACATCATCACTTGTCAGTCCTCAACCATTACTGACAGCAAGGAGAGCATCCAACTTACATGATATCACAATCTTTCTGAATGTATTTTGCAGTCAAGCGGGCATTCTGATTTGCCTGTCTAGCAAGCCTACGAGCAGGTCTCACTGACATTTTGTTTGGTCTTCCAGACCTTATCTTGATCTCCACTATTCCTGTTAACTGTTTTTTCTTAATTATATTTTGAACTGAGGATAGGGCACTGTGAAAATGCTTTGCTAATTTGTTATAATATTTTCCTGTTTTGTGGGCTTCCATCATTTTCAGAGTGCTAGGCAACTGCTTAGAAGAAGCCATGGATGCTGTTTTTTGGCACAAGTTTAGAGGAGGCTGGGTTTTTATAAAGCTGAGAAACTTGCATCATCTGGCCTTTCCTACAAATGATAGAAACAAGCCGTAACCCAAAAAGGAAAAATTAAAGGTCTGAAACCATGGTCAAAGTTATCTGAGCACACAAATCTCTATGGATACCCAAACTTCATCAGAACATTTTGCTTTTTGTAATTTTTGAAATGTAAAAAAAAACTATACACTACAGTTCAAAATTTTGGGGTCACCCAGACAATACTTTATTAATCAAATGAGTGGCCAAATGAATTTAAAATCTAGTCTAGACATTGACAAGGTTCGAAAAAAAGATTTTTTATTTGAAATAATAATTTTCTCAATCAAATTTTGCTTTCGTCATAGAATGCTCCCTTTGCATTTGCAATTACAGAATTGCAGACCTTTGGCATTCTAGCAGTCAATTTGCTGAGGTAATCTGGAGAAATTTCACCCCATGCATCCAGAAGCCCCTCCCACAAGTTGGTTTGGCTTGATGGGCACTTTTTGGTAACCATACAGTCAAGCTGCTCCCACAACAGCTCAATGGGGTTGAGATCTGGTGACTGCGCTGGCCACTCCTTTACAGATAGAATACCAGCTGCCTGCTTCTTCCCTAAATAGTTCTTGCATAATTTGGAGGTGTGCTTTCAGTCATTGTCCTGTTATAGGATGAAATTGGCTCCAATTAAGCGCTGTCCACAATGTATGGCATGGCGTTGCAAAATGGAGTGATAGCCTTCTTTATTCAAAATCCTTTTTACCTTGTACAAATCTCCCACTTTCCCAGCACCAAAGCAACCCCAGACCATCACATTACCTCCACCATGCTTGACAGATGGCATCATGCACTCTTCCAGCATCTTCTTAGTTGTTCTGTGTCTCACAAATGTTCTTCTGTGTGATCCAAACACCTCAAAGTTGGATTTGTCTGTCCATAACACTTTTTTCCAATCTTCCTCTGTAAAACATTTGTGTTCTTTTGCCCATATTAATCTTTTCCTTTTATTAGTAGTAGTACACACCGTTGTAGGAAATCTTCAGTTTCTTGGCAATTTCTTGCATGGCGTAGCCTTCATTTCTAAGAACAATATTAGACTGCCGAGTTTCACATGAAAGTTCTTTTTTTTTCTGGCCATTTTGAGA
>VIAB01034473.1:15858-28409 GCA_009801035.1 Oophaga pumilio
CTCTGCCTGCACGGTGGACCCCGGGCTGCGAACGCACCTCTCAGCATCATATATTTGGTGCGTTCCGCAGACCCTAACAGGCGGTCACTTGGGCCGCTACTTTATAGAAATGAATATTCACCTCTCTTAAGTAGTGACACACGTGACCGCCCAGGAGCCAGATGCTGTGTCTGATACTGTACATGCTATTACAGAGAAATGAATATTCATTGCCAGTGCAGTGAATATTCATTTCTCTTTAGCAGCGGGCACTGGAGTTAGCGACAGCAGCCGGCTCCTACCCTCTGTGACCCGCAGCCCCGCCGCTGACCCTCCCCCTCCATGATCTGGACACCTCACTCAAGTATAAGCCAAGGGGGGGTGTTTTCAAAACAAAAAAATGTGCTGAAAAACTCAGCTTATACTCGAGTATATACGGTATATATTGGATCACTTATCCCCTTGAATGCTTTTATATTTTCCAATGTTGCAAGCTGTATTAAAGTTTAGCATAATCTATAATATATACATGAATATTTATGTTCCTTTAGGTCTTGTGTGGAATATTAAGCATACTAGCGGCAAAAACATATGTTCTCACAAGTTCTAGTCATGTTTACAGAGAAAAAATGTTATTTACCCTCAAACACAAAACTGAACAGATGCTTTTTTGTTTGCTGCTTTTTAAATTTGTTTAAGTATGATGTCTCCCTGATTATTATTATTATTATTTATTTATATAGCACCATTGATTCCTTGGTGCTGTACATGAGAAGAGGTTACATACAAAATACAGATATAATTTACAATAGGACAACAAAAATCCCATATGTGGATAAATACTGGACAATAAGAAGAGATCCAAAAATATTTAAAGATAAAATATTTAATATTTATTTAGTAATATTTAAAAACATCACATGTAAAAAAGGAGAAATACCATTAGGGGACGCCAAGCATCAAGTGTTAAGGGGGATGGTTGCAACAACTTTATTAAATAATAGGGAGCAACCGAACCCTGGGGTCCGCGGTGCAGCTAGAGATGATGCGGCCGAACACCCCTCGGGTATGAGGGTGAAAACTGACAACAGAAATATAAGGAGTTGCCTTTGTTACTTCACACTAAGCAAGATATTGGATTTGCACTATCTCCGATAACGTCATGGGAGATGTGCTGCAGGCTGGCGTAGACGTGGCCCTGTTAACTGCACAGAAGCCACTTGCCAGCCGATTAGGAAGTGCATGCGACTCATGCCAGGTGTACGTGCTGCCTGCCGGTATGCGAATGAGCAACTCTCTGTTCAACTGGCAGGCGATGCCCAGGTTACGCGCCCCACCGTCTACTCAGGGTGTACAGCTACCCTCTGTCGGAGCTAGACTGCGCCACATTGATTACCTGCCTAGCATCAACTAACCTGCCTGAAGAACCTGTGCTAATTTGCCGAGATATCCCTGGCATCGGCAGGTCCCGGAGAGCAAAACTAGAGAACACATGGAGCCCAGATTCTGATGCGTCCACACATGAGCATGACCTATTTAGTATGATCTGACCGCACCTCCACGCCTGCAGCCAGGCTATTTAAGGGCTAAGCCCTGCCCCCAGCCATCTCGTTAATCGCATCACTGATGACGTCACCTTTGACCAATCAGGCGGTACCAGGTCACCGGATCAGCTAATACCAAATCACCAATCACTGTCCGCCAAGTTACGGGCATGCTCAGTGCAGGAAATCCTGGACTTAGGCTGTAGCAGCCCTGTTCCTTTCTGCAACCTATGCTTAAAGCTACTAGGAACAAAGACCCTTGCAAAAGCTTGTACTTCTCTTGTATTGGTTAGGCGCAGGGACTGATGGCGAAGCTGAGCAGCATCTACCCCGGCTGGACTAGGATGGGAGACCACAGACTCCTCAGATCCAAGTTCAGATCCAGCCGTTGCCCGATGCCTAACATTATCACCCCCTCTAACATCCCCCCGCCTGATGCTCATATTCCTCAATGAGCCGGGGGGGCATGAATATGGTCCACGGATTCTCAAGAACGGTCCTCAGAATCATGATCCCTCCAGTGAATCATGATCCCTCCAGTGAACTTTTTCCCCTGAGCCATCTTGGACCCCACAAACGCCTGTACCTTGAAATTATTACCCCTGGTGTCAGAAACCAGTTGGGGTTCTGAGAATTTCGTTAGGCGAACTGGTTTCAGGAGCGACACATGGAATGTGTCGTGATTCTTCATATGCTGGGGCAACTGTAAATGGTACACTACGGGGTTTACTTGGGCAAAAATTTTAAAAAGACCAATAAAACGGGAGGCGAACTTAGCAGATTCCAAGCGTCCTCTAATAATGTGAGTTGCGAGCTAGACCTTGCGCAAGGGATAATACGGGGTCTGGACAGAGATAAGTGTCATCCGACTGTCCCTGATGGGACGATTTCTCTCTCGCACAAGAGATACATGATTGGACATATTTTTTAACGTCCTGAGGCAACCGAGGCCGACCAATACGATCGTTGGAGAAACTAAGTGGTACTTTTGACTCCCAAATGACCTCTGGTTTTAGAGACATGTGCCCAAGAGAGCACTTTATTTTGTAATTTAGGAGGAACGAACGTCTTCCCAGGAGGAACCTGGTCTAAGGTCATTGGTTCCACCGTATGCATATCCCCAGGAGGAATGATATTTTTGGGCTCGTTACCATCCTTAGTCTTATCTACAGGCAGGGAATAAACCCCACCGCAAAGAGACTCTGAGCCGGGAACCAAATCAATTGGACGGTCATACGGTTGGTGGGAAGGCAAAGACTCAGCAGCCTTTTTGGAATGATCAGTACGAACGGCCAAGTCGACAGAAGGCTCTGAGACTATCCTCCGGGTCGAGGCAATCATACACTGAGAATCACCATTCTCACACCCCAAATTAATTTCCCCCGTGCTCCAGATAATGTGTGGAATGTGACACCGTAGCCATGGAAGGCCCAATAGCACCTTATCTGATCCACCAGGAATAATGAGAAAAGAGATATCCTCCCGGTGACCCTGAGGAAATGACATAGTGAGGGGAATCGACTGGTGGGTGATTTGCGTGTCTAACAGTGAACCGTTGACTACCTTAATGTTCATTGGTTTGTGCAGTAACTCCATAGGAATGGCATGTCTCTGGGCAAAGGTTAATGACAAGAAATTGCCATCTGCCCCAGAGTCCACCCACACCTTGGCAGAAACCGCAGTTGCTTCGAAGAGCAACGTCACCTCATGTATTAGTTTGGAGGTAGAGACCCCCTGAATCTAACACACCTCCTCCAATGGTGGTTAGACACTCGTGTTCCTCCACCCACTTGGAACCCTTATTATTGGGGTACTCCAAGTGATGTGTAGGATGGGAACGAGGGGACGATTTCCTAGTCTGGGATATATCCATAGGTTCAGGTTCCATGTCAGGAACTGCGGGTTCGGAAAAAGGTCTAGAAAACGAAGGTGCCAACTGGAACCGAGGTTTAGAGACCACCGGCTCCAACTTGCTTTCTGTATAACGTAAGTCTATTCGGTTGGCAAGAGTCATTAACTCTTGCAGGGAGGTTGGAATCTCCCTGGTGGCTAGAGCATCTTTTATATGTCCAGCCAGACCCTTCCAGAACACCGGGATTAGCAACGGTTCAGACTAATCCAGTTCTGCCGCTAATGTTCTGAACTGGACGGCATAGTGACTGGCCGTGATGGAACACTGTAATAATGTAAGAAGCTTAAGAGCCGAATCATGTGTAACCTGGGGACCGAGGTACACACTTTTTGGGGTTCTAAGAAAGAGACCCGCATTAGCTACCACCGGATCATTCCGTTCCCACAGAGGAGTAGCCCACTCCAAGGCTTTGCGGGAAAGTAATGATATGACAAAACCCACTTTAGCCCTTTTGGAGGGGAACTGTGCCTCCATAATTTCTAACTGAATGGAGCATAGATTAATAAACCCTCTGCAGGATCTGCTGTCTCCAGAATTTTTTTCCGGGAGGTCAAAACAGGGTAATGAAGCTCTAGCAGCTATCGCAGCAGTGTTTACGAGACTTGCTGTTTGTGCGGTTGCCTGAGTAGCTACTGCAGTGAGATCAGCTACTGGAGCAGCCTGCTCCAGAGACCTAAGTCTGGCCTCTAGTTACTGAACATAGTGCTGTAGCTGCTGAATGTCAGCCATGTTCAGCTAGACCCTGGCGGTCAGATACTGTTAAGAGGACGGTTGCAACAACTTTATTAAATAATAGGGAGCAACCGAACCCTAGGGTCCACGGTGCAGCTAGAGATGATGCGGCCGAACACCCCTCGGGTATGAGGGAGAAAACTGACAACAGAAAAATAAGGCGTTTGCCTGTGTTACCTCACACTAAGCAAGATATTGGATTTGCACTATCTCCGTTAACGTCATGGGAGATGTGCTGCAGGCTGGCATAGACGTGGCCCTGTTAACTGCACAGAAGCCACTTGCCAGCCGTTTAGGAAGTGCATGCGACTCACGACAGGCGTACGTGCTGCCAGCCGGTGTGTGACCGGACTGAGCAACTCTCTGTTCAGCTGGCAGGCGATGCCCAGGTTACACGTCCCGCTGTCTGCTCAGGGTGTACAGCTACCCTCTGTCAGAGCTAGACTGCGCCACATTGATTACCTGCCTAGCATCAACTAACCTGCTTGAAGGACCTGTGCTAATTAGCCTAGATATCTCTGGCATCAGCAAGTCCCGGAGAGCAAAACTAGAGAGCACGTGGAGCCCAGATTCTGATATGTCCACACATGAGCACGGCCTATTTAGTATGATTTGACCGTACCGCCACGCCTGCAGCCAGGCTATTTAAGGGCTAAGCCCTACCCCCAGCCATCTCGTTAATTGCATCACTGATGACGTCATCCGTGACCAATCAGGTGGTGCCAGGTCACTGGATCAGCTGATACCAAATCACCAATCACTGTCCGCCACGTCATGGGCATGCTCAGTGCAGGAAATCCTGGACTTAGGCTGTGGCAGCCCAGTTCCTTTCTGCAACCTATGCTTAAAGCTACTTGGAACAAAGACCCTTGCAACAGCTTGTACTTCTCTTGTATTGGATAGGTTCTGGGACCAACAGCGAAGCTGAGCAGCATCTGCCCCGGCTGGATTAGGATGGGAGACCACAGTTTCCTCAGATCCAAGTTCGGATCCAGCAGTCCCCCGATGTCTAACACCAAGTACCAGTGGGGGACAGAGGGGTATCACATAGAGTATGGAGTGGGTAGCTGAAAGGGGTAAATAAAGGTGCAATGACCCCCATAATAAATAAACAACCCCAGAGTATAAATCAAGAAAACTCAATATATATTACACTACCTCAATACAGCCCCTCACTTAGAGGCAGACCTACAGGGAAAATAAACTAGTCACCAGGCAAGTACAAATGCAAAATTAAGCAGGATCATAATTCATGTATACAGTCCCTCTTAATGGAATGAATGAATGAGGGCTGGCCATGTCAGAGAAGAGATGCTGATGGTAGTCACCACATATCCTGTGTATGAACCTGGCACCAGAAGGTAAAGATTCTATGTAAAAAGGTATATTACTTGTAGGGAATAAATTAACCACAAGGTGTATGCTCTAGGTATCCTCTCACCTCACGCGCATTTTGCCACCAGCTTCTTCTGGGGGCCAGTGAATCTTTCAAGCACTAAATGCTCAGAGTCAGTGTATATAGAGGGAGTAAATGATAAGAAGTTGAAGCTGAGAACAACCAGGCTTTATAGTCTCAGCCAACATGGAAAGAGTCCTTAACACTCTCAGCACTGAAGGTAAGGAAATCCATTTATAATAGACGTGAATCATACCATTGTGATTCATTACCCAACTTGACTTTTTAACTCCAGGTCTTGCAGGGAGACATGACAGTTGAGGGATTTCCGGTTTAGGTGGGTTGGCAGCTCCAAAAGCGGTGAGAAGGCAGCGGGTCATTGCACATTGTAAGCTTTCCCTGGTTGAATTGTAAATGCTGCAGATCTGCAGTTGATGAGTGGCTGCAGTGCTCACGTGACGCTCCCATCAGATGTTTATTCCAGGAAATTCACTTGGTATGTAGAGCTCAGTACAGCAGATCAGCATGGGTCTAGCAATATTCAATCAATTTTTATTTAATTTCTTTCTTTTCACATCTCCATTTACTAGTAGCTAACACCATTGTTGCTTTGTCTACATGTAGCCTACTTATAGGACATTACAGTGATCCAGCCATGAGGCCATGAAGTCCTATACCTTGTGAAATTTTTTTTACCTTGTTGACCTTGTGAAATTTGCTGAATTATTCTAAAACATTTGAATCTGAATACTGCAAAGTCTCTAAATGCCTGGAAAATATACATATACCACTTATATTCACCTTGTAGTGTATTGAACCCTTTTGAACTCTTTAGTGCAATCAATCACCAAATTAGGGCAGGGGGTTATTAAACTAGCCTCTTTGTTTAATATGCATCAAAAATGTAAAACAAATTGTGTTATTATGGTCCTGTACAGCAGTATATCGCAGTTCAATCAATTCACAGGGAACAAACTCTTCAGATTCAGCGCCTCACTCTTATTTGTAGCTTTGTATAGTTTTTCACAGATTGTAACTAGCACTCACAATTTCAATGTTTTTGATTGCTTCAGTAGCACACCACAATCAGATTTAGGCCCTATGGCCGGGGTCACACACAACTTCTAAAAAAATCGGACCGTTATAGTCGGACGATTATCGCACGAAAGTTTCATGAACATTGATCCGTCTGTCATCCGATTGTATTGCGATGATGCGATTTAGTCGCATCTGAGCGTACGTTTCACATCCTATTGACTTCCGACTTGAGAGATTTTGTCTGTGGCTAGTTAAACCGACATATAATGGATCCAAATGAATAGTTTTTAAATAACAAAGCAAAGAATAGATATATACACATAGAATATATATATAGATATATATACATGTCATTGTGACACACATATATACAGTATATTTATAGTTCATACACTTCTACATAGTATAATAGCCGCTAATTCAATTGCCGGCTTTTGTGAAATTACAGACCCGACATGAAATGACACATGGTTTACATACAGTTAACCATGTCATTTCATGTAGTTTGATATATGGTTTTCACTAACAATGACATGAGTGTATGTGTGCAAAATTTCATACATGTAGGGATTAATTAAAGGTGTAAATTCGTTGAAAAAAAATGCGTGGGCTCCCGTGCTATTTTCTCCACCAGACAGGCAAAGCCAGCGAGTGGGGGCAGATAATAATAGCCTAGGGAGGGTGTATTTATTTCCCCCCCCCCGGCTATTAACATCTGCCCCCAGACACCCCAGAAAAGGCAAATCTATAATTAGATGAACCGTTTCTGGCACTTAGCCCGTCTATTCCCATTGCTCTGTAGCGGTGGCTAATGGGTTAATAATGGGTTAAAGCCACCTTGCTATTGGAAGGTGACTTTAAGCCAGGTTAATAATTGAGAGTTGTCAATTAGACAACTCTCAATTATTAATCCTATTGTATGTAATAAAAAAAAACATGCACACATTAATTAAAAATCATTTTAATTAAATAAACACACAGTTTTTGACCATATTTTATTTTACTGGCATTCCTTCAATTCACTTGTTCTCCTGTAATAAAAAAAAATAATAAAACAACATTATTCTTACCTATCCGGCAGTCTGTCCGGTCCAACGCTGTAATCCTTCACAAAGGGTTAACTGGTTTACAGCAAGCAGCGCAGCTAATGCTGGCTGGAGAGGAAGTAATTAGCTGGAAAGCTTAATTGATTGCTTCCCAGGCTAATCAGTTCAGGTCAGGTCAGCCGGGGACACCGCACAGCATCAGTGACGTAAGAGGGAGTCCCGGCTGACCTGAACTGATTAGCCTGGGAAGCAATCAATTAAGCCTTTAGCAACACACACTGAAGGTCTCCTCACCTAGAAACACACACTGAAGGTCTCCTCACCTCCAGCCATAAACACTGAATGAAGGACTCTGCCTCCATTTTATCTGCCAAACTATGCCCCTGGGGTTGGGATATGTGAATGGTCATTCCCACCCACCTCTTATGACTGCTTGTAAAACCTTGCCCTGGAATGGCCCAAATAACTCTCTCAGCACTATAGGTGAAGGAGCATACTTCCGAGCTCACATCACTAATAGCTGCGATGACACATACCTCCCCTCAAGGACTTGTCCGGTGGCCCTCTTACAATACACATAGACCATCCATATACAGATACACACATATACTGTACATACATACACACATACCGTTCATACACACACACATATACATAAATACACATAGATTCACACTCATATACATACACACATATGTACATATACCAACACACACATACTAATCTATGACATCAGGTGTTCATATGAGGAGGTCAGCCTCATAGTTCAGAGATCAACTCGAGTGGTTCTGTGGGGATGGGGATTTCAGCTCCCTGCTGCTGTGCTGTTCTGTGCAGTGAGCCCTCTTCCCCCGACTTCTTCTCAGTGGGATGGTGCAGCCTGCGGGGAAGGGAACAGTACAGGGAGAAGAAGACAACAGGTAAGTCCTGGTCTTCCTCCTGTTGTCCCCTGTGTGCTGTGCGGCCCTATGCCCCCTGACTACAGGTGAATACTCATCATTGGGAAGCGCCATGCAGAAGGACAGAGACAGCAGCCAATGAGCGCTATCATCAGTCTGATGGGGAACGCATTCATTGGCCAGCATCTCTCTCCCTGCATGACATGCCCCCTTTTTTTAATTCCTGCACTCAGCGCACCACTCTCTCCCCGACTCTGGGTATGCACTTGGTTATGGGAGGGAGTGAGAGGGGCCCAGACAGTGCTCCATAACACCATGCCCCTCTCAATCCGGCCCTTAATCTTGACTGAGTGGCCCCATAGCGGTTGCATGGTCTGCCACTATGGGCAGTACGCCTCTGCCTACAATTACCCCCTCCACCTCCGGGCCCCGATGCAGTTGCATTGGCTGCACCGGAGGTATGTTCGCTCCTGGTCTGTTTGGGTGCTGTTATGTCACAGGAGGTACTTGGGGATGAACACACTATACCTGAGTCAGAAGCTGCCTCCCTTCAAAGGAAACTACTCAATTATAGAAAAAGAGGGCATAGCGATCAAATGTGTGGGTAACTTGGTGGTTCTTAGCCGTGCAAGAGTTGAGCTTTGATGTAGAGCATAAGCCCGGGAAAGTTCATGGGATGCTGATAATCTCTCAAGGGGTCAATATTTATTGGGGGAATAAGCTCAGACCTCCAGATTTGGGCAAAGGGGGTATGTAGGAAAGCAATTGGCAAGGTCCTGGATGGCAGGAATATGTCACAAAGGTGGCTAGCCTCAGTGATGTGAGGCCTAGAAAAGAATGCTCCAGCAGCGTTTAGTTGCTAAGAGGGTTTTTTAATGGGCCTGAATTTTTGGGTTCAGATTTTAGGAGCGGCCAGAAGAGCTGGGTGGGACTGGTCACTCCCATACCTCCACTCCGGTATTTGAAGAGCCTATTTAACCCTTTAATGACCACCGATATGCCTTTTAACGGCGGTAGTTAAGGGTACTTAAACCACATTGCCGCAGTGGAAAAAGTGTATAGCGCCCCCCATTGTCTGATTTTCTCTGGGGTTTTGGCTGCCAGGGGTAGCCGAGACCCCAGAGAACATGATTTGGATCTGTTTTTACCGACCCCGCTTTTGCGATCGCCTTTATTAACTGTATAACGGAGACCGCAAAAAAAAGCCACGACTGCTTTCACTTTCTCCTCTGATGTGATCGCACATCAGAGGAGAGAGAAATAGTGGTCATCGGGCCTTCCTGCCTCCTCCGGTGGGCGTCGCCATCTTGGTCCAGGAAGAAAATGGCGGGCGCATGCGCAGTTCGCTCGCCGAATATGCCGGCCGGCAGATTCATTCATTCATTGAAGGTACATTTTGATCACTGTGATAGGGTTTATCACAGTGTTCAAAATGTAAAAAAAAGTAAATAATCTCCTCCTTTATCACCCACTTACTTAGGGACATATAATGAAATAAAGAAAATATATTTATTTTAATTTTTCCATTAGGGTTAGGGTTAGAATTAGGGTTAGGGGTGGATTTAGAGTTATAGTTAGGGTTAGAATTAGGGTTAGGGTTAGAATTAGGGTTAGGGTTGGAATTAGAGTTGGAATTTGGGTTAGGATTAGGGTTAGGGTTGGAATTAGGGTTAGGTTTGGAATTAGGGTTAAGGTTAGGGTTGTGATTAGGGTTAGGGTTGGGATTAGGGTCAGGGGTGTGTTGGGGTTAGGGTTGGAGCTAGAATTGAGGGGTTTCCACTATTTAGACCCGTTAAGGGGTCTCCAAACGCAACATGATGCCCGCAGAACATTCCATCAAAGTCCGCATTCCAAAATGGCACTCCTTCCCTTTCGATCTCTCCCATTCGCCCAAACAGTTGTTTCCCCCCACATAAGGAGTATAGGCGTACTCAGGACAAATTGCACAACAATGTTTGTGGTCCAATTTCTCCTGTTACACTTGGGAAAATAAAAAATAGCGGGCTAAAAAATCATTTTTGAATTAAAAAAAATATTTTTTATTTTCAGGGCTCTGCGTTTATAAACTTCTGTGAACCATTTGGGGGTTCAAAGTTATCACCACACATCTAGATAAGCTCCTTGGGGGTCTAGTTTCCAAAATTGTGTCACTTGTGGGGGCTTTCTACTGTTTAGGCACATCAGGGGCTCTGCAAACGCAACATGAAGCCAGCAGAACATTCCATCAAAGTCTGCATTCCAAAATGACGCTCCTTCCCTTCCGAGCTCTCCCATGCACCAAACAGTAGTTTCCCCCCACATGTGGGGTATCGGCATACTCAGGACAAATTGTTCAACAACTTTTGTGGTCCAATTTCTCCTGTTACCCTTGGGAAAATAAAAAATAGCGGGCTAAAAATCATTTTAGAGGAAGAAAAAATAATTTTTTATTTTCACGGCTCTGTGTTTATAAACTTCTGTGAAGCACTTGGGGGTTCAAAGTGCTCACCACACATCTTGAAAGCTTCTTGGGGGTCTAGTTTCCAAAATGTGGTCATTTGTGGGGGTTTCTACTGTTTAGGCGCATCAGGGGCTCTGCAAATGCAGCATGATGCCCGCAGAGCATTCCATCAAAGTCTGCATTCCAAAATGGCGCTCCTTCCCTTCCGATCTCTCCCATGCGCCCAAACAGTGGTTCCCCCCACATATGGGGTATCTCTGTACTCAGGACAATTTGCACAACAACATTTGGGGTCCAGTTTCTCCTGTTAGCCTTGTGAAAATAACAAATAGCGGGCTACAAAATCATTTTTGATGAAAAATAATGATTTTTTATTTTCACTGCTCTGCGTTATAAACTTATAAACTTCTGTGAAGCACTTGGGGGTTCAAAGTGCTCACCACACATTTAGAAAAATTCCTTAAAAGTTTTAGTTTCCAAAATGGTTTTTTTTCACTGTTTAGGCACATCAAGGGCTCTCCAAACACAACACGGCGTCCAATCTCAATTCCAGCCAATTCTGCGCTGAAAAAGTCAAACGGTGCTCCTTCCTTTCCGAGCTCTGCCGTGTGCCCAAAAAGTGGTTTACCCCCACATATGGGGTATCAGCGTATTCAGGAGAAATTGCACAACTAATTTTGTGGTTCATTTTCTTTTTAACACTTGTGAAAATAAAAAAAATTGGTTCTGAAGTAAATTTTTTGCAAAAAAAGTTAAATGTCAATTTTTTCCTTCCACATTTCTTCAGTTCCTGTGATGCACGTAAAGGGTAAATAAACTTCCTGAATGTGGTTTTGAGCATCTTGAGTGGTGCACTTTTTAGAATGGTCTCCCTAAAAAAATGGTTTTGTAAATTTTGCTTCAAAAATGAGAAATTGCTGGTCATCTATTAACCCTTATAACTTATTAACAAAATAAAATTTTGGTTCCAAAATTGTGCTGATGTAAAGTAGACTTGTGGGAAATGTTATTGATTAAGAAATTTGTGTGACATATCTCTCTGATTTAAGGGCATAAAAATTTAATGTTTGAAAATTGCAAAATCTTCAAAATTTTCGCCATATTTCCATTTTTTTCATAAATAAACGCAAGTCATATCAAAGAATTTTTACCACTAACGTGAAGTAAAATATGTCATGAAAAAACATTCTCAGAATCAGCGGAATTCATTAAAGCGTTCCAGAGCTATAACCTCACAAAGTGACAGTGGTCAGAATCGTAAAAATTGGCCTTGTCATTAAGCTGCAAATTTGCTCCGTCACTAAGGGGTTAAAGCAGCTGTGCTGCCTCTGTAGTGTCTATATGTGGAAGTGGAAAGACCAATTGCATGCTGAATCTAGTATGAGAAAAAAACTGTAGTAGGAACAATTTAACAAGCAAAGTTCTAATGTTACAAACAGTAAAGATGTATATCTTTGTACCGTGTTAGCCAGTAAACTCTAAAGGTTACAAACATGCAAAAATGTTTCTCCAGCACAGTGTATCTTGGCTAGTGTTGAGCGATACTGCTCGATATCTAAAAATAT